>PNEQ01038897.1:0-21815 GCA_003012365.1 Medauroidea extradentata | reverse complement strand
TAACAATTACCTCATCTATGCTATAAGAAATAATTTAAATAAAATCTTATTAAGTAACTATGTTAGAAGGAATTATTATTAAAGGAAAACTTTTTTATAAAAAATTTTAAAAGTAGTGTATGATATAAGAAATAAATTGTACATAAAATCGTATTAGCATATTAAATTAAATCTGATATTTTTTCTATTACGAAAAGTTGTTTTTATGTATACCACATTTAAACTACTGCAATCACCAATGTATCCATAGCTCAGTCGACTAGAGCGCATGTCTGCTGACCCAAGGGTTGATGGATCGGGTCCCGCACCCGGCAAAGGATTTTTTAGTTCACTTTGAACTTTAAAAAATCATAAGGTTCAATTCCCCATACACAGACACTTGGAACTTGGCCCTTACCTGCAGCGACACTAGCGCACTCTACCTTCAAATGTCAGAAGTAAACATTGGAACAAACATGGCTGCGCCCAGCACACGACAGCAGTGCCGCCTAGCAGACCTCGGAGAAAACAATCATGGCTACACTAGCGCCGCCTAGCAGACGATGAAGAAAACAAACATGGCGACACTAGCGCCGCCTAGCAGACAACGGAGAAATCAAATATGGCGACTGCAGCGCTGCCTAGCAGCCAACGATGGAATCATGATGTCACGAGCAGAAGACGAAAAAAAATGTGACGTCACAAGCAGACGACGTAAACAAACTTGGCGGCTGCGTAGCAGATGACGTAAGACAAGTGAGAATCGAAAAAATTGAAATTCAAAAATCAAATTTGAAAAATCAAAAATCAAATTCGGAAAATCCAAAAAACCAAATTCGGAAAATCCAAAAACCAAAAACAAGATGGTGGACGTGACGTCGGCAAACATGGCGGACTGTGACGTCAAACAAGATGGCGGACAGTGACGTCACGGCGGCCATGTTGATTGCGTCATCAACGGCTCCTCGGCTCCTCACCCTCAACCCTCTGTGCTTAAACCGGCCAACTACTGATATAGTCACAGTGTACGCATACCGCATCACTGTAATAAGTACAGTGAACTAAAATCGGGTAGGAGTACCTAACTTCATTGTATGACAATAATTATTCAGATAATAAATTAAAATCCGCGTCTTTTAATACGGAATAAAAATTATAACGTAATTTATCTTAGCCCCGTACAGATTTATAACCTTACGGCCTATAGAATGTCTTAAAATTTCGTGAATGTGAAGTTTTAATTGCTGTGATAATACTTATGATATTTAAAAACAGAAGTGGGGCACATGCAACAGATAACAGTAGGGAGTGTAGAGAGTAACTGTCAGTGAAAACAATCATACAACAGTTAATGTCATTTCCAGGGCATTCAAAATTTTAGAACCTAATGTGAACTCTCCATGCGTCAATTATCTGTTGCATGCGCCTAACGTTTTACGTTTCAGTTCTTACAAGTACTTACAAAGCTTTAATAATTACTACTACCACGAATTTTCAAGCCATTGTGTATGGGGTTGTAAATCTGTACAGGGATATATAAGATATTAGTAGGTTCGGTTTAAAAATCATGGTTTAATAATTTTTCAAAAATTTAAATATGGTAATTTTTTGTTGTACTTTAGGCTTGTGTGGGTGCGATCTTGCAACCGATATTAATAAGCATAATTTCTACGGAATAGACAAATAAACGGACAAGTAAAAAAGGAATTAATTTTGAATTCTCATCCAGCTCTGAACTATGTAATGTTTAAAGTTTCAAGTTTTTAGGTAATAGGGAAGATAGTTCGAAATCGATTCTAAAATTGTACAGAACAGACAAACAAACAGACAAGAAAGTGATTTGATAAAAACGTGGTAATATAGGTAGATAAACCAAACCTGTGTAAGTTAATCTCCCTAACGTTTCTGGAAAGTATAATTTCCTTTACATAAAATGTCGCAATAGTGATATTTCCATTACATACAAGGGAATTTTTCCTGTTATTCCGCAAGGAACTATAAATAACTAAAACGACAGTAAAATTTCATTACTAAAACGACAGTAAAATTTCATTAATACGTTAGAAAACGCTATCGAAAGACATGCGAATATTTACGTTCATGGTAAAAAAAAACTTCTACGAAAAGTTTGACATACCTTTGAGAAGTAATATTATAATACAATCTTTAGTGGTAATGTCGTTAGAATGCACAGTCGTTGATGGAAGCTGTAGTAGTTTGACGATTACTACCCCCGTAAGTTTTTATTTCATGAAGTAGGTTTGTATAGTGCTCGTACAGTACTGAAAACTTGTACAAACGCGTCCAAATGTTCTTATTTTTTATATAAGAAATATGTGTATGCGTTTGTCAAGTAATTTCCAACATTGCATGGAAATATCTTTCTTCGCTACTTGCGAAAATTGGACTGAATTATTTTGTGGTTATTTTCCCAAACAAGCAAGCTCAATTTACTTTCATTACTTTTATATTTTATAGTAGCTTTGGGCCGCAAATTTGTTCCGGGTGTTTTTAATTAATTGCATTTTTAGTTGAGAAAAAATCAATTCAAGTACTCAAATATCTATAATAATTGACAATTATTTTTATATTTGCAATTTATTATAAAAACATTAAAAAAAAAGAATGTGAAAATTTTGAAAAAAAAAAAAAAAAAAAAACAATCTCTTTGATAAAAACATTTCGGCATTTAAAATCTTACGTAAGCAATAACGTTAATACTGCTAATAGGCCTAATACAATTTAGAAGAGAAAGTAATTTAAAAAATTTTTCAAACCCACTTTTCTTTAATAATCTAAAGAAAACAAAATTACGGGGAAGACAAATTTTTGATTTTCAAAATTGTGCAAAACAATGTTAAGGGCCATTTTGCCGGTTTTTGAAAACGTTTTGTAAAATATAATTATTTAAATAAACTTTTTGTCAGCAACCTTCGAAGGCGTACCCTCGTCTTACCAAAATTTAATTCCAATCGGATGAATTGTTTAGGAACTCGTACGTTACTGACAGACCGACATACATTTATATATATTACACAGATTTATTTCAGTGCTGAAAATACTTCGAGTTATCTGAGCCCACTTAAAACTCTCTAGCCACGACTTAGTATAGTAGTAAGTGAATAAATTGTTTTCAGTTTCAGACTTAATCAGCTTTTCTTAAAAACAAATGCCTCAATTACTTGCTCCTTAACATTCACTCCTCTTCTATCGCCGTCTCTTGTCCTTTCGCTATTGAACGCGTATTGTTCCAACCACTTCTCTGCCGTTCAAAACCTCCTACCACTTCACTTGTAGCTTGAGTAGGTATACCCTCTTTATAATCATTTTGCTGAAAACAACTTCGCGTTTCCTTCTATGCCTGATATTCTTGTACTATACTAGACCTACTATACGAAACTCGAGTGTTTAAATCACTGGTTTGTTAACTTTACCTGTAATTAATTAGGATGAATTTCCACTAGCAAACTAAAATGCAGTAATTAATTTTGTGATTAAGTGTTTGACAGTTATCTGTGTAATATTATTTATAGAAAATGCTTTCTGATTTACTTAATGATAGACTGTATTATCCGTATAGTTACATTTCCGTTGTGGGTTTTCTGTCCTTTCAAAACTTAGATTATTTTAACATAAAATTTGTAACTGTCTGGTAATAAATTCCTAGTGATTATTTTAGTAGGATTACATTTTCTCTCGCCATTTCCGTAGAAATTTCTAGCATTTACAATTTACTACTAACGAAGTAAGAGACACATTATTTTCAAATTCAGTACTAGAGAACAAGCCTTAAATTCGCGTGTAAAGGTAAAATATGCCATGAAGTAAAGTTTGTGATATGAATTACATCATAAATCGCAAATCCTTTAACGGGTCTTCGAAACACCTGGACAGTACACATAAGCTTTTATTCAATTTTGTTACGATTGTATGTCATTTGTTGTAATGTCATGCAATCAATGTTGTAATAGAATTGGAACAGTTACTTTTTTTTTATTAAATATTGTGTTTAGAAACATACAGCCATGAGCCATGCTTGTGGACTAGAAATTGGTTGAGTATATAATAGCATACAAATATATGGTTACTATATACGTATGTACAGTATATATACATATATAATATATATACATAAATAATATATATATATGTGTGTGTGTGCTCTTGTCTGTACATACATAGATTCATACTTATACACTTCACAAAAGGGTTTATTTCTCATATCATTAGGAGCAAAAGTGCCTCGAACGTTTTAGTTACTCTCCTTACTCTCCCAGTGTTTGCAATGTAGTAAGAAACACTCGAAAAGTTGAAAAAGAAAGAATAACAAAATAAAAAACTGCTGAAGTAATGAAAGTTACGTGTTATCTACTATAAAGTTTACTCTTTGAGGTCTACAATTAAAGATAAATTACACAAGACAAGTATTCCGAAAATTTGGCAGATTATGTCATGCTGTGTGAATAATGCCTCGTTGGTAAACAAAACACAGCAGTTCAAATACGGATTTTCTTTTAACTGTGGCCCAAAATGTATACCGTACGAGATTTTCCTATCCAAATGATTACTGAAAACATCTGTGTGTTTAAGGCTCTTCTTGTGTAACACAATGTTAAATTGCAGAAAAATTGCTTGCCCGGTTGATAACGCAAATATATCTGCTGTCTGAGACGCATGTAAAAGTAACGAAATAAATTACAAAGAAAAATTGGATATGTCAGACTTGTTAGTGACTTAACGATTTTTGGAATCGCACTTTATTTTCCGGCTTCGTACACTTCACCTAGTTGTTCAGTTTAATTTTGTCATTAAGATTAAGAATTTTCTCCGTGTTCCATAAAATATGTGAATCCGAGAGAATTGGCATTAAAATAGAAATTTTAAACTGGCGAAGTGAGTCCTACATACAGACAAATGGGAAGATTACACTGGTACGCATGAACTTTCTGTAAATAAACATTTGTAGTTGTAACGGTACTGTGTACAATTTTACGACTGTAAGTATGTTTTTGTTGTATGAACTTATCGCCGAAGAAATGTAATATGTTTAATGTTTTCCTAACGCTGTAGAATCTTGCCATATATCGTGATAAACCGATTTGAGTGCTTCACAACATTGAGAATGATCTGTACAGTTAGTTCTCTAGGTTAGAGCATGCATGTGTAGTTAAGGCAATGAATTAGCAGCCAATGTATCAAATATAATATCACAGCTCAAATATTTAACATATTTGTTACTGAATTCAGAAGCCTTCGCACCGCGAAATAGGGTAGGTTTACCCAATATCACAAAACTAAGAGAAGTCGAAAGCAAGATATCTTCTATATAGTGTACATGTTTACGCGTACACTTGTATCTCCGTAAATATATGTTCTGTGATTACAGTATTTTTTCATAAAATTTTCAAAGCTACTATCAATAGACATTACGTTTCACTTTAGTCCTATCGTAGGTTATAAAAATATTAAAAAAGTAGTTAACATGGCTAAAATTTGTATTCTTTTGGCTTCGATGCTCAGTTTTCGGAAGGTAAAGGAGGTGAGTATGATGGAATTTGAAGTTAAATCGTATGTTTTATGACACTTATAATTATGTCGTACAGTTATGATTCGCGTGAAATTGTACCACAACTGTACCCGCCATACGGTAAATTGATACTTTTAGAAACGAACTGTTGGAAAAAATTGCTAGGAATACTTCCGTTATTACCATACAACTATGTAAGCAAATGATAAAGCAATACGATGATATATATATATATATATATATATATATATATATATATATATATATATATATTATTGTTACGCGTGCGTGAGTATGAAGAATGTTCGTAATAATTATTTTAAAAGTGAGGTAAACACGTATGTTATACGACAGATAAAGGATTGTTGGGTTGGCATTGATGTAGAAATAGTTCTTCTGTATATTATGAATAGCGGTTAAAATGTTGAAAATAGTTTGATGTCATATTCACATAATGCGTTATTTTTCAGGAAATGAAATAAAATGTATATTTACATTTAGCATATATGACAATATTTTAGAAATGACGTAGTTAGTGGAGGCGGATGAACAATGTACGTCGGCTTGCAGTGCAGTCGTCAACCTGGCAATGTTATTGTTATAGATGGGCGGAAGAATACATAGTTGGTGTGATATCAGATCCAAGCTAGAAGCAGGGCTTCCAGAAAGTATCAAGTTATAGTACGGCAGGTGTAGAAGAGAACGCAGGCACTAAGGTTGATTCTTATTCACAAACCATGTGTAATCATCGCCTCTAAGCGCAATGGCTCTCAACTGGCGTCTGTGTTTGCCTCGAGGGACTACGAAGAAAGACAACTGTGTGTTACTAGGGCAAGCTGTAAACTTAATCACACCTGTTCAACCATCAGTTTCTTCATTCTCGAGACCAGCAACGACCGTGATGTGATTATAGTTGCAGTTAAGACTTCGTTAATAATCTCTCTCTGGGTTTCAACTTCTTGTTTGCCGTTTCTGTCTTCCTGCCTCAGTCGTGAGTCTCCCTTTCAAAGCATTTCCTTTCGCCGTTGTGTCATCTGCAAACATCCCTGCCTTCTGCTTTCTCTCATCGTCTTGCTTACCTTCGCCTTAATATCAGCCTTCCTTGTGACGAAGAGCAGCAGCGATAGTGCACAACCTTGTTTCACGTCACTACCAAGTCTGAAGGTACGTACTGCTCCAGCTTTACATTTAAGGTATATCATGCATTCCATAGGCACCGCCTTAAATGCATGGTTAACAACAGTTTTCATAACTATGTTTTTATTTTATATTTGTAACAGATATTTCTTTCTTTTTTTAGACATAAATTGTGACAACATTTTGTTTATCGTGAAATGATTTTTATCTAAAACAGTTTTCGCACAATGGGATACCAAAGTAAAAATTTGCATGCCATGTGTTTAGCAACGAAACTAAAATCAACTGATTTACGAAACTTAAATAATTCATGCTGAATGCATGCTGGTGAGCTTAATGTAAAATGGGGAAAAATTACTAATAATGTATTATTTTTCAGTCAGTTATAAAGATAAAACTCTTGTAAACAAAATAATGCTCTGCATGAATCTTCTGGATGTATACTATCAAGTGAATGACCGCTATTATTTGTTTTAAATACGTGTAATTTTAATATAATATATAATTTAAGTTTCGCAAAAATTTGTGCTATCAGCATTTCTTTTTTTTAAGAATATTTTATTTTACAAAATTTCTTTAAAAAGTTTTCCACATATATATATTTTTATTATGTGAATTATCCTGAAAATGGTTTCATTGAGAAATGTTTCATTTTCACATTGACTCACATCTGCTACGCCGTAGATGGCAACTGTAATACGTATTAAATAATATTGGGCATGTACATACTACTATGCAACCTAGTTAAAAGACATAATGTTAATGCAATTAAATAACCGTCCGTACCAATTATCCCAAAATGCAAAATATGTAGCTGCGTATTACAGTACAGAGAGCAGAGGAAAAAATCAACAGCGGATTTAATTACGATTATAAGTAGTAGTGTTTCTAAAACAGGTCTAGAATTGTTATTGGAGTAGGAAACAAAACAAAACGTTTTATTCTAATATATTTCCTTGTCGCGAAACACGTCCATGGTTAACAACACAGGCATTGAAAGGGCAAATATATAAATAAGGAAGAGGTAAAATGAAAGATATAAGTACAGACACGCGAAAATAACTCTGGACGACACAACAAGGACAACGAAGATGAAAACTGTACTTTCACTCAGTCGATTCGTAACGGTGTTTCAAGGACTGGAATCTTCTCACACTTTTACGCTGACTGAGTCTGAACATCACACAGCTTCTCGTTGAGAAGGGAATTTATAGGTTTACTAACCGCACTGAAAATAAACATAGCTCTCCAGTGCTCACAACTTCTTGAATTTTCAGATTTTGTTGATGTTACTGCGCGGCGGGCTCCACGCCTTGTCACAGCCATGTTCTTTCATGAGGTCCGTGTAAGGTGACACAATACATAAAAATTGCAAATAGATATGTAAATGTACCTGACGAATGTAATATAATAACTTTACTCAGAAACTCGTTTCAGAACTTACAGAAATTACTCCGCATGTACGTATGCCCAAGCTGCCGTGCGGTAGGCAAAGCTCGGCCGACACAAGTTTTTTTTTTTTTTTTCGGAAACTACTTAATAAACGTGAGTGATGTCTGTTTAGGAATGACATTTTAAAGTTACCACACGTATACCCATCTATTACAGATCCTCCATGTATATTTACACTGTGAAAAATTTTCGCCGCCGATTTACGGAATAGTGCTGGTATAAAAAATCCAAATACTTCCGTAAAATCATGCAAACTTTTTCCTTCTTCGACAGACGTTTTCGTAAACACATACTCATGATACGTAATTAAGCCTTACGTACATGTAAGTGGCACTACAACAGCATATCTACAAGTATACGAATTCGTGGGTGGTGTTCTTAAAATGTACCGGTAATATTTACGGGTCCGTAATCCATAAACCTGAAATGTATTTTCGTGCATATGCGCAAGAATTTACGGAAATGTTACGTATGAATTCCGTACTGCATATTTACAAGATATCTTCAATTTTTGTTTTCACGGGCCCTTTTTCCGTTTATAACTGTACTTATCCGTTAAGGGCGTTCACGTGACGTTACTTTTGACTACATTTTCCAATCGTGAAACTTTTTTAGTTCTCACATAGTCTTCCCATAGTGGCAGGCCAAAGTCAAAATTTGACAGTTACAGGAACATGCTAATAACAAACACCAAGTGACTTACTTGAGTGACATAATTTACACTTAAATTATAAAGCATAGGACATGTGTTAAAATATTTAAAACCACACAACTAACTCCTTTTGTATTTTTTTTAAATAACCGTATATAAAGAAAAATAACGTAATTTTTTGAATTTTTTTTAAATACGAAGGAATTGCTTACATACACACACACACACACACACACACACACATATATATATATGTATATATATATATATACATACATACATATAAAATATGTATTTCAACAGTAACACTTCAAGAATTCTCAGTTCTGTAGTAGTTAACGTGCCGAGTCAATAATGCACACGGTGTTGTGTTCGAATTCAACTACCTTTTCGCGTATAGTTAATCATTGTCTGTACGAAATGTAAGTTAACATTAACAACTATGTTTAATTAATCCTACTTTTATATATAAATTAAATTTACCATACTCTGTTAGGACCATAGTTTTTAAGTGTGTTTGTACACTCTCTGGTCAGTTGATTTTGTACCTTTTTCTTGATAATATTTGCGTTTATTATTTGTGTTAATATACTACATATGTGTGGTAATATTTGGTTGAATGCCAATTTAATTATCTTGCGTTTCATGTAAGGAACTTTACTACATTTTTTTCCATTACAGGAAAACGAGGTTTCTAACTACTAGGATAAATTCCAGTTGAATATCTCCGCTCTAAAAAAAATATTATTACCACATACATTATATATGTGCTAAGTTTTTTACTGACGAATTACAGGTGTTGAATGTTAGAACATGAATGTAATTTGTTCGTAAAAAAAATATGAATAGCAGCACACACAGTTGTTGGCCATTAAAATGAAAAACATTTCGGACTAGTTAAAAATAAGTAACAGTAGTAATTAACACCACATTAATCATATATAAGTACGCTTAAAATGCAAAGCTTAGAAAAAAATATTTATGGGAATAATTCCCAGCACTAGTTGTAATTACAAACAAATTCCGCCAGGTGAAATTTCTTTGCTTGCCAATGTTGCACTTCGCATACACACAATTATAAAGTTTTGTGTTTTGTTAAGAAATATTCTTAGCTTTTATAGTAAAATAACACTTTCATATTCAGTTGATTTATTTTACTTTTAAATTTTTTTTCGCCGAATTGGTTTAAATTAAAATATTAAGTTAATAAAAAACACATTTAAAACAATTAAATAAGTATTAGCGAATGTCGTTTAGGAGTAAGTTAAATGTTTGTATTTTAACGAAGGTTTGTAAACAGATTTTTCCAGTAAATCTCAATTGTTTCTCTTAAATTAGTTTAATCAGTGCCATACAGATGACAGCACCGCATAGTTTCCTGCACGTTGTCTGTACTTCACACTACAACATCGCAGCGTTGCCACAACGTGCTCTAGAAGTGCCAGCAGTAGGCAGAAGAGGTGCCAGTGACGTTTAATGGTGTTCAAGTGCGATAAATGTCATAATTTTATATTTAGTTGAAATAGGGTTCGTTTTGTAGACGATACTTGTGAGTTCAGTTTCTTCTTACAAAACAATTTTATCTTGCGTAATTTTCTCATAACGGTGCGTCAAAGTCAAAATTTGCATGTTCTGCTGCCATGCAAATAGTGAAAACCAATTGACTTACGTGCGTGAAAAAATTCACAGTGAAATAATTTACTATGGGCTACGTAATAAAACATTTGAAAGTATCTTGCGAACTGTTTCTGTATTTTTTAAATATTGCTGATTTTCTGCACTTTTGCGATTTTGTAAAACCCATAATATTATATTTTAAGTTTTTTTTAAATGATTCATTACACTGTGCATGAGATGTAAGTTCACAGTGAATAGTTTTGCTTAAGTTGGTCTGTTGGTATTTATTCACTATTTGCATGGCAGCGTAACCAGCAAATTTTTATTTTGATGCCCAAATGTGAGAAAACTATGTGAGCTAAAATTGTTTCGTAAGAGTAAAATATACTCACAAGTACCGTCTACAAAACTAACAATAATTCATAAAAATATAAAATTATGATTTTATCGCACGTGAACACCCTTAAGAGTACGGTCTACAGTAATTTGTATCACCATATTTTAATCTTTACATTTGTACCAGATTTTTTTTCTTATTTTAGACATAAATTGTGACTAAATTTGGTTCGTATGAATTTTCTTCTATCTCTCATTGTTTTTGCGTAATACTCGTAAACGTCAAAATTTTCATGTAACAGTGTAACAGTATTATGTACGCTTCTAAAACCAAAAGTGACATACAAAAAATCCCCAGTGAATAACAATGTTGCGGGCTACAAGGTATTTTACATAAGAGTAAAATATGAGAAAAATATATTGTTTAAAATTTCCTAATTTTTTATTGAAATTTTTAGTTTCAGCTACTTTTCTATCGATTCAATTGGATTAAGGAATTGGAATGTGATGGTTTTCTGACACATAACCACCGCTTTTTGCGATAATTGAAAAATATATGAAAATAAATTTAATATGTTTAAAATGTGTGGGTACGTTCAGAAGTCCTAATGATTAAAGATAAGTTAATTTATTCAATGTCTAACTTACGTTCTCCAGGCATAATTTTTGCTTTATAACTCCTCCAGAATTATCCCACAACAAAAATTCTAAATGTTCGAATTCGTCTTCTTTGTTCAACATGCACTCTAGTGCCTCGCAATTTATATTTTCTTTTGTGTACAATTGCGAGAGCCAGTGTTTCTTTGCTTTTTACGCGCGCTTTCCTTTTTTCCGTCTGCTTCAGAGCAGAGTAGATGTCAATATATTCGGCGAAGAGATTGAGTTAATTACCTAGAGTGATTAAAGAGATTTTGGTCAGCAATTAATATCTAGGTCTTTAGCGCTGGTGAGAGTTGAAAAATAATGCATGGAGTAGCGCCGGAATGAAGGGGAGGGAGGCGTTGGTGATCCCTGAGAAATCCCACCGACCAGAGGCATCGTCCGGCACGTTTCCCACATGCGAAACTTCGGGGACCGAACACCCCATCCCCCCCGGGAATTTAACCCGGATCAGTTTGGCGGGAGGTAAGAGGTCTAACCACTGCAGCAACTTTTGAATATTGAGAGATTGCGGACAGCGCTAGATCACAGAACATTTAGAAATACAGAAGTGATATAGCCGGTAGGACGGCAGACTCATTCACACACGCCAGCAAATGGCCGTAACACCTACCGCCAATCAGCGTAAGGCGGCTGCTCTGCTAGACGGCAGTTAGGCCAATTGGAAACCTGGCGTAACTTGCAGGAGCCAAATATACACGGGGCTGACATAAACAAATCCAGGCAGCCAATAAGCGGCGAGGTTCGCCAATATCAAGCAAGTCGCCACGTCATTTTACGTCTGTATTATTAGGGGCCTCTGTTTTTTTTTTTTTTTTTTTTTTTTTTTTTTTTTTTTTTTTTTTTTTTTTTTTTTTTTTTTTTTTTTTTTTTTTTTTTTTTTTTTTTCCCCGAAAAGAATTTTGCCTAATTTTGTTTCCGTGCCTTACGTGCACATCTGTAGTTCTGCTTCGTGGTCAATGATGGGTAGAGCCACGATTTTATGGCGAAAATATTTTTACAACATTTGATTTCGATGCGTCATGTACACACCTGCATCTCTGCTATATCGTCTGTGGTTGGATGATTTTACCATCACTTGCCTTGGCAAATTATAGACGTACAGACTCACAATAATCTTATTCTGATTGGTGCAGTCAAATGAGAAACGTGTCTGAACAAAGACAAGCTGCCAATGACCTTGAAACAGAACTGCCGATGTGCACGCGAGTCACTGAAACAAAGTGGGGCAAAAATCTTTTCGCGACAAAATCGTGGCACTAATGATGGGATATTTTAACTGTCACGAGGCTTCGTATTCTACCGGGAAATCACAGACATGTGGTGTTGCAGGAACGTTATTGTAATTGACTCAGTGAAATGAGATAAGTCGCTTCACATAGACACGTTGCCAATAACCATGAAGCAGAAACGTAGTGCACATAAGGCACTGAAACAAACTGGGGCAAAATTCACTTCTCGGAAAACAGGGGTCCCTGCTATTTAGTCTGTGACTAGACTGTACTCATGGATGGTTTTGTAGTAACGTCGACTCTAGCGAGTAGATGGAGTAATGTTTTCATGAGCGTCGGGCTGGTGAGGGTGGCTGATGTGGGTCAGTGTCTGCAGCAAGGATGGAGGCCCAGTGGCGCACCAGCGAGGAGGGGACCAGCCCCAGGGCCAGAACCGCAGATCAATACCAGAACCAGGAACAGCAGGGGCGGCTCTGAGCGAGATCGCTGTACGCCCGCCTCTCAAAGGTCAAAGTTCGCGCGGCGGGACGCTCACCTGCTGCGTGGTCAGGTGCGTCAACCTGCACTTACAACTGCACGCAGCCTCCCCACCTTCCTTACTTTTTTCTTTCTTTCCATGTAGATGAAGACTGAAGTATGTGGATCTGGGCAGAACATAAGCCTCTACTGACGCGAAGAAAACAATAATCATTACAATTTTGTATGTCTTCTATGCATTGTACTTTACATAAACGTAATAATTTTATTTTGTTGAATATTGTAATAGTGACTTGTACAATACCGTAAAGTGGGTATACTTTGCATCAGCATAAGTAACTATGCACCACCAAAAATAATTGTTTCTAGGTCTTTGGTGAAATAAAGACACATCACGACTGGGTATTTAAAAAATCATAGTTTAATAGGGGCCTACCATCAAATGCTATCACCTGTCTTTCAACTATCAGCATAGGAACAAATATATTTGGTGGTGCAAAGTTACCCATGCTGGTGCAGAGTTTACACAAGCTACGGTATTATCTAGGATGACAAGAGTTCTACAATGACGTACGTTCATGACTCTTGCAAATGGATGTAGAATGTGGATAATTTGCAGAACTGCCCATTCCTTAGACTTGAGAGGGAGGACACGTCTGTGGAGCTGATAACCGACATCAGAAGGAGCAGCTATTGTAAAGTCGCTTGGCGGCGGAGACATTGCCATATCAAAATCCAGGGTTAGGGTTTCGAACTTTTCCATTTATTAAATAAAGGGAATTTCTCGACTCACAACATGTGACCTCTATTGAAATTATCAAGGAAAACTATTATTGATAGCAAATCCATTTTCATATCACCGGCAAAGTAAACAATTCAGTATCACACATACACACCATTTCTGAATACATGCGTGAGACATCAGAATATAATGAATAAATATGTAAAAAAGTTATATTTGGCAATTTTTTAGATTCATGTAGTACTTTTCCAACAATCGGTATTAATTCATTCATTTTGGTTCCTAAAATTATTCCGAAATACAGGAAATGTAATGTCTATTCGGGATAATTTATTTAGCGCCAGGAGAGGGAAATACCTTACAAAATGGGACAGTTGGCAACATTGCTTCAGGCTCAAACTTCCTGGAATAAATCCCACCCCACAGCGACTTGTGTACCTATACATACATACTCAGTTCTGTAGGCAGTTCCCAACACAAAAACGTTCCAGAACTCTGTCTCCTCCCAGCACCCTCGCAACGGTGTTTGCCTTTCCCCGTCGCAGCAGAGCAAGTAACCCCACAGGAAGATACGCCCTTGGGTACAGAGAGGGGAATGGAAGGGGAGAGTGGCTGCAAGGCGACGGCACAGCACAAGATCGGCGATGCACGAAACTGCCGAGCGTAACGAGAACTTCAGTCGGGAGACGGTTCACGTATGACGAAACATTTTTCAAATCAAACCTTTGAAGTATTACGACACGGAGCCCACGAGCCGTACCCGAGGCCTGCCTATTGAAACTTTCTCCTTCGTCTGACAATCCTCACCCTTATTCGTTTCTGACATGGTCGAGGATCGTGTGGTGGGAAATACGCCCTTAAATATTTTCACCGAGTGGCAGAAGAATAAACCGCTCCACCATTTGCACGTCTCATAGCAAGTTTCGACTGTATTTACCAGAACCCAGCGGCCAATGAAAAAACTCCAGCACTTACAGAAGGCGTCACTTGTAGCCTGAAGCGTTGTTCGGCTTAGTTGCAACATGTACCGTCAACAGCATCAATAAATACGAGAGCTGTTCATTGGTCCAGAGATGTGAGCGGAAGCTATCCAGTTACGAGTACGGCTTTAATAATATGTTTCATTCATACGGCTAGCAGCCAATAAGATAAGTAAATTGCAAATGTAATAGTTTACTGAAATATTTGACATAAACAATTGATGCGATATACGGTCATAGAAACTAAGTGAGAGAAAATCACGGCAGAGTTAAATAACCAAGTGTTTAGCTGCAGTTAGTACGACTGTACGTGTGTATGTGTATATGAAGGATGTTTCAGAAATACTTTTACAGACCTGGAGGGAGGGTTCCGTACACCAAAACAAGAAAAAAATGTCGGTATAAACATAGGTCCGGAAATCCTTCATTTTTTGAGTTATTAATGAAATTAGTTCAGCGTGTTGGAAGGAAAATTGCAGTAAAATTAATGATATGACTAAATTACATATATATTATATGCCTAGATATTGTCATATTACAAATTATCAAAATTTACAGTTTTCCATTTATGTAGTTTTTGTGGTTTCAAGCCCTTTTTTTCTTCTAAAGACAGTTTTTAATTTTTTACTCGAAAATAAGGGACACTACCGAATAGTGCTATATATATAAACATCCGCTGATAAAATATCTACTCGGCAAAAAAATCTCATCGAATTTTGATGAGTAGTTTAGAGTTTATTGACGATTAAGTATTCCAGTCACCCGCTCGACGACGTACCTTTCCCTGGCCCTGAACAGCGCTGTCACTCGTTTCAAATGCGATGTAATGTGCGGGAAAACACGATATTGTTACGGAACCATTCCACATGAGCCCATTGTGCCACATTTTTGACACGGAGAGAATCTCGTTAAAGACATGTTAATTAAAAATACTGTTTTTAATCCCACCAACATAGTCGGAAATGGCCTAATCAAGCTGCTGTATTTCAAAATATACTTACCGTATGAATGTGAAACCCAGAGAGAAACGTGCACTAAACATTGATACAGACTTTCCGCCAGTAAAATTATATGGTCACCGCTTAGCGACCCACAGTCAAAATGGATCTTCTCAAATATTATCAGTGTTCAAATACGTTTAGAATTTATTAGTTTGTGGACATACACCGTTGCTAATGTTTTGTTGACCGCACTTATATTGAAAGACAAAGTAACAAAATACAAATAACACACAAAAACACAGAAACCGTAACAAAAAACAATCCCAATGGAATTCCGTCAGTTTAATATATTCTAAATTCTAAAGATAGAATTATTGCTGAGAAATATACATAATTAAAAATACTGATGGAATTCCTCTGGGATTTATTTTCTTACATTTTCTGTGTTTTTTTGCGTGGTTTTTGTATTTTGTCACTTTGTCTTTCAATACAAGTGCAGTAATAAAAAAAAAATAAGGAATGGCATATGTTCACAAACTAACGAATTCTCTGTAAACTCCCGTTGCAACAAACATTTAAAAATTTCGTTCAAATACGTATGTAAACCCCATTTCCATGGCGATCGGTTGAAAGACACATAAGTTAATGTGTTGCAGCGCTATCTAGAGGCGAGTTCGAGTAAAATAGACGTAATAAAGACATTCTCCATGAAAAATTACATACGTGTGCCCAGTTTCATGGGGATCGTCATGCGGTGTTGGAGTTTATCGATCTCATACGTACATACATACATACTTATACGATACGTATCAGTACAGAGGATACAAACTTTCAGTAGAGATAGAGTACAGACAGACGATGAGAAGTTTATATAGCAATGCATAGTCGGAAACACTTTCCTGGCGCCGTTGTGACGACACTAACAAGAGGAGTAAACAAGTTTATTAATCCTAACACAGCAAAATTGCTGGGAAGTCTTTGGTTGGTGATGACGACCAATGTCTCTTTGTGTTATTTTTTTTTTCAGTAATATGAATAATTAACACGTGTTTTATCCTCTTGATTGTGTCCTTTCTTTCTTGTGTTTTGTGTCGTTTCTACCGCACCAGGAAAGTGTTTCCGTCCATGTGTTGCTGCGTGATTTCCCATTGTTTGGGTGTACTATCTCTATCCTAAAAATTTGTAACCGCTGTACTGATGCAGTCTGTATACCAACATACAAACATACATATATATAATATACAATAATTGAAAGTTTGGACATCCTATGGACAAAATATAGGCAACTAAAATAACTTATCCAAGTAATAAATGTGTGTACCAATATCGATAAAAATACGTTCACGAGTTAAAACGTTTTAGAGGGGGGGGGGGGACGGTACACACACAGAAGGGTGAATCTTATGAGCCTATTTTTCCTTAGAAGTTCAGGGACACTCGTGGGGAAGATATGGCGGGAACTTGTAGCGTCTATTGGCATCTCGTGTCTTTTTCAAAGAGACGCTCAAGGAAAAATAAAGTTGTTGCTATCGTGGGATCAGCATGCTGTATTCAATTTCCTGAGCTCGTAAAGTTCTCTTCTGCATCTGTTTCTCGTGCATTTCACAGCACGCAAGTGCCTAGCGGACTTTTTATTCCCTCGAACTACGGCCCAGGCGCGACTCCAGCCGCTAAAGATTAATGGGATGTGCTCTCAAGGTAGCCGCCTTCCAAGGCAGTTCTTCGTAATCAAAGCACTGAATCTAAAGAGGCTTTCAGGTCGACTAATTCACCCACATTAATGTCCTTGTCACCTTTGTGCACTAATCACAGAAGTACTGTGCACTCTGTATTTTTTGTAACAAAATAATACATGTGCAAGATATGCTGGCCATAATAACATAATTTTGTATGACATTTACCACGATTCTAGAACACAATAAATCAATAACACTCTAATGTTTCAGATCACTCTGAAACTAGTCCCTAAAAATATTTCTGTTAGGGTTTGCATACAGGTGTTACAAAGTTGAAAAATTAATGTAAGTGCTTTTTAAAAATTAAAAAAAAAAACTATTTTTTAAGTGTATAAAACAAATTTGTTCACCTCACAGCCACTCTGTGTTTGTATATAACTAGCCGTTTATTGTATTCTTCAAAACTTACAATGTGAACGAACAAAGTCGGTTCCTGTGTAACAATAACGACAATATAATGTGATTACAAACACTATTCGTTTATTTCTTATTATAGTATTGAAAAAATGCGGGAAATAGAAAATGATTTGTACAACACTGTGCGATAACCTGATTTTTTGTCTCTTTATTTGAATGGTGAATCGTGTGAAATATACTCTGAATAATATTTGGCATATGTATTTGTATTAAACATACTGCCGTACAAAAGATTTATTAAAATTGCATAATTTAGTAAACCATCATTAGTACTTGTTGATGTGTCTTGTAACCAAATAAGATTTTATTACTATTGTTTACTTCAATGGCTTAAAAATATCTTCCTGGCAATTTACGTTTTTTTTAAACACCAAAATATTAAGAACAACAGTTTTAATCTTGCGAGATTCTAAGGAAACACTACCCTGGAATTTAGGGTACTTTCCCAGAAAATAGTTTTTTTTTTAATAATTTAGACAGCCGTATTGTAAAGATTACGAGTAGTGTAACATTTTGGAACCCAGCCTTTGTAAATTTAATTTTTGTAAATTTACGTGCTTAGTTTTCCCTGTATGGAAATGCACCTGTAACTTTAAAGAATATAAAAGTTTCTTTGAATTGTTTTTTTATTATTACTTTTTCGGATGTAAATATGAATGCAGTCCTTTTAGCTACATTTATCGCAAAACAGCGAATTATAGTTTTTTATTTGAGGGGGAAAAACTTTGCCTATCAACGGAGAGAGAGAGAGAGAAAGAGAGAGAGAGAGAGAGAGAGAGCGGGTAGGGAGGGAGGGAGGGAGGGAGAACGCGCGCGTGTGTTTATACATATGTATATATTAATATACATTTCAAGCGGTTCCATCCAACTTGATTTTAGGTGTTTGAACCTCGCCAATGTAAACATAATATTTGCAAGTTTGCAGCTTATAAAAATAAAATACTTGTTATATTGCATTACAAATCGTAATTTAACGTAAAACATCAATTTACAGAACGTTGAAAACGAAATTACCTGGATTTATATAACAGAAATACCTCAAACATAAAGAGAGCATATTTTTGTAACAAAAAAAAAAAGTTTTTTTTTGTGAGGTTCATATTGACGAACTAATCTGTGGTAGTTACAAAGTTTTTGGTTACTGAATCACAAAGATTAGTGTTACATAACCGCTGAGTGAATCGATTGCACCTGTTTGTCTCATTAACCATATTACATACTGTTTACAGTAATGTTAGCACTTATTCAATGCTCTGGTAAAATTTTTATGGACAGCAATATCTAATTAATAACCACTTGTCAGTTTAAATAATGCCACGTGACTTGACACAGTTGTAACAAGTGAAGTTCTTAAGTGTCGCAACATTGAGCAACACGGTGACCACATTTGCTGTCGGAGAGTACAAAGTGGATTGGCGACTTACACCCTAAACTTGAAATAGTAAGAAATGAACAACTTAGGTGAAATTCCAGTCGATTGATCCAAAAAAACGAGGAATTGTTGAAGTTCGTGAAATCATGTTGATTGTTCAGTGACTAAATGTCCATCTATGTACCTCCTTTTCCACAAATAAGGATTGATTGTGACAAGATTGCGGGAGGGGTGGCGAGAAGTGGACGGATTAGCGTGGTTGAATAAATAAGTGACTTAACAATATTTTGATGTGTCACTGTCAAATTGTTGGCAGTGACGCCCCTGCTGTTATTTAAGAGTGTCCCTTCTTTAACACACACACACACACACACACACACATATATATATATAAACACGCGTGTGTTTGTGTTTGTGTTTTACCTTATAACACAATTCACACATTTAATTAGGCATACACTCAATCTCAAAACTTTACGTTGTTAATTCAACCGATTTTGTGGAGATACGCCCAGCGCGAGAGAATGTTGGCGAGTTGCAGAAAAACCCACAACTAAACAGAACGCCAGAAAAATAAACAAATAAATACATAATTAAAAGCCAGTAATCACTGTCATCAAAAATAATATACATACAATTCCGGAAAGGAACATAGTCGTACCCCAGACATACGGCAAAAAAATACTAATATTACTACATAAATAATTCCGCAACGGAATATCGTCCTTGCATCATCAAGAAATCCGTCAAAAAATTAAAAAAGTTGCAGTCCTTCGAGTGTCTCTTGTCAGTTTTTTGCGTTTTTATTCTGAATAAACCTACGTTTATATCCGAAATGAAATTTTTGTTGACAACAGCTAATACTCGTGTTTTTTATACTTTTGCTTTTTGTTATATTGTGGGGAAAAGAGTGGAAGGGAGGAAGCGTGTTCTGTAATTCGGCAACATTTTCTCGAAAAGGCGAAGTCCAATAAAATTTACTCCGTTTGAAAAAGTAACCCATTGCTGGTATAACTCAAAGGTTACACATTAAAACGTTTTTATTAGTGGCTAAAATTCAATAGAAAGGCCTTAAAAATATGCACTTCATAATGAATGTCCTATGGAACGTATGTATTATGAAACGGAAACTTCTTCATTTGCTAGTGACCATTCATTAGGCTAATTTGTATGATGTGGCCAAATTTTTGCGACGTTTAAATTAGCTCTCAGCAATAATCATGTATCTTGTTCTAAACAGATAGTACTTAGTAGTAGTTCTTAGATAGTAGTTATAAAAAATATTACTTTAGACATTTCAGTGGAATTTTTTTTTTAACTATCCGCGTCTGTACGGTAATCTTCTGTGACTTTGACCACTATATTTGAAATTTTATTTCATTGCGAGAGAATTTACAAGCGGTGGTATACACATACACATGGAACAAAGAGAAAACATATCGGGTAGCTGTGTTCTGTAGGTCATGTGGTTCTTTAAACACCGTTGTCACTCTGCCTTGGTTTTTTTTTTTTTTTTTTTTTTTTTTTTACAAAATGCTTAACCGCATATTCACAGCGTTTAATGTTCTCATAACACTGCTAAGAAAAGAAAATCAAGGCATGACTGATGAATAACGTTTTGACACAGACGAACTTCAAGAGTTTACAAACTTGGCATCTTTAAAATACTTTTTTAAGTCTTTGTGCTACTTCAAAACTCTTTCCTGAATTTGACTTATGTGATTCCTACACATTTTCTTGTGTGTTTATTTATCACATGCAGTTATGCTTCGGTTTACATGATTGTAACAAGTTAGTGCACGAAAAACCAGCTTTTTAAACAGGTCCTGGCTAATAAATAAAAAAAAATATCTCCTACGTTGGGGGAAGGGAATTTGATTTCATACACGTAATCTTATCCGAAATACGTTTGTTGTAATAAATAAGTAAGAGATACATGACAGAACAGTGGGGGATATGATTGTAAGTGAAGACATTTCTAAACAAAAACATTAACATAAAATAACAGTTTGCACTGAAATGTCGTACAGAGGGAAATTATTTTAGAATGCGCAGTAATCCGACCCAAACTTATTATTTAAAGACTGCTTCATCTGGTGTAATTTTCGTTTCACAAACAAAATTATCGTTTAAATACAACCGTTATTGGTCAAATATCGTTTCACTGGACGATTAAGTCACGCACTTCATGCGGATAAGAGGCCGTGATAAGCATCACAAGCGTTTATCGACAAGCGCGACAAAGAGGTGTGAAGGTTATCGAGTTCCAACAATCGAGACCGGAACAGAGTAGTTACGTAACATTTAAACAACGCTGAGGAGTGACGATAACTCTATAAATATTAGATTTTTGACTGCTACAGGGAATTGTAAACGGTAATAAGGCATTTGCGTGTAATATAAAATTAATTGTAATGTGTGCACTGTATTAATAATACCTTAAAAATACTAACACAGCATAAAGAGTTTTTCTCATAAAGCTTGCGTAAGATTATATATATATATATATATATATATATATATATATATATATATATATATATATATATATATATATA
>PNEQ01038895.1:0-23744 GCA_003012365.1 Medauroidea extradentata | reverse complement strand
GTCCGGAGCCGGGGAGATTCGCGGGGATCCGCGTATGTGATAGGGACTTCTATTCGAGATACCACGAGAGGTGATTGTGTCCTGAGCCGCGGGAATTCGCGGGGATCCGCGTATGGGATAAAACTCTTGCCGCGGACACCACGAGAGGTGGTTGTGTCCGGAGCCGGGGAGATTCGCGGGGATCCGCGTATGTGATAGGGACTTCTATTCGAGATACCACGAGAGGTGGTTGTGTCCGGAGCCGCGGGAATTCGCGGGGATCCGCGTATGGGATAAAACTGTTGCCGCGGACACCACGAGAGTTGGTTGAGTCCGGAGCCGGGGAGATTCGCGGGGATCCGCGTATGTGATAGGGACTTCTATTCGAGATACCACGAGAGGTGATTGTGTCCTGAGCCGCGGGAATTCGCGGGGATCCGCGTATGGGATAAAACTCTTGCCGCGGACACCACGAGAGGTGGTTGTGTCCGGAGCCACGGAGATTCGCGGGGATCCGCGTATGTGATAGGGACTTCTACTAGAGATACCACGAGAGATGACTGTGACCCGAGCCGCGGGAATTCGCGGGGATCCGCGTATGGGATAAAACTCTTGCCGTGGACACTACGAGGTGGTTATGCCCTTAGTACGGATATTTGCGTGGTCTGTGAATTATTTGTGGAGACACTAGTTGTGACCGTCGCGTGAGACGTGGGACTGACTATAACTAAACACGGGGTTCCGAAGTATTCCGAAAAGAAAGAAATTCCGGCTTTATTATTTCGCTAATAAAACACCTACTGGAACAGTGACCGAAATTAATGTGTATATTTTCTTTGCAAATAACCGAGGAAGTTTATATATGTAATCTAATACGTTATTGGAGTTAAGTGGTCTGTAAATAAGATTCATTAGTTAAAACACTGCAATTGTCGGTACTCAAAGGTCGAAGAAAAACAACTGACAACTACTGTTTTCTTTTTGTTTATTAGAAAATACACATTATGATTAAATAATAACATATGAAGTGAACCCACATAAACCAAAATACAATGACTTCAGTATGACTTAAATGAAAGTAAAACAGACTTTTACAAAAAAGACTTTGAAATTACTTTAAGTGTTTCCATAACCATAACATAATTTAAGATGTTAATATTAACATGGTACATTTTCATGAAAAGAATGAAAGTCTACTGGTATAGTTGTTTTCAATTCTTGTAAGTGTACATATTTTGCACGTGTTACCGTTAATCTTTCACTATATAAGTTAGGAAAGTCAACTTTTCCTTTTGAGATGATTCACAACTTTCACTTGAGGTTTGGTTTTGTTTCTTCGAACGTCTTGGATTCCTTCTGGTTTTGTCCTTGTCCTCACAAGCAGGAATAACTTGTTGTGGAGCCTGGAAGTCCAACTTGTACGATATCTTTCCAACATCTGACATTTTAAGATAAGGTATATTTGTAACCTTGGCATCCCCAGATTTTGTTCCTGGCCTTATAGATTTACATGGCATTGATTTGGTGTAATCCTTGAAGAAGGTGTGATCTAAATACCTCACTATATATGGGCTAGGAAGTTTCCTCGCGTTTTTTACATATTTCTATGTAATCAGCTGGGACGTTGATATCTCTGTGTCTCAGGTATCTCTCAATGGTAGCGTGCATTGAGTCACACTCTAATTGGGTGTGACCCTTTTTCCAGAAATTTTTGTTCGATTGTGATGTTGTGTTTTTTGCTAAATGTAGCAATGCATTCGCCAGTACAGCACACCTGTTTTGATAACTGAAGAAAATAATTATCTTTGGGGTGTTACGAAGTGGCAACTGTGACTCAATGAAATCACATAGGACGCTTGAACATTCATTTGCTGTCAGGTCTCCTTTTGTTTCATTCCATACGTAGCAATAGCCAACATGGCTTTTTAAATCATAAATACATGAGTTATGTACTGAAAGTTTTCTTCGTTAGTACAGGGCCGATGCATTTGATTTAGGGCAGAGTAACAATGATTGGAGGTCCACTGTAAATACATGTTCTTTATTGGTTTCATAGTTAGACTGAGTTTAGCTGGTATATGTTTATTTTCGAGACACAAATAGCAATTACAAACAACAAAACTGCAGACCACTCAATTCTACTTTTTCAGTGTTTCGTTTTATTCGGTTTCTTCCAAAATTATTTCCTTGGGTTTTATCAAATATTATTTAACTTGTTTCGCAAATTTAAAGTTTCTTATTATGTATCAAATAATAAGGTCACATAATGACAGAAACGTAAGCACTGCTTTTGCGTTAGTCTTAGAATGTCAAATAAAACACATTGTTTTCTGCAAGTGAGAAATGTGTTCTTTCTTAAAACGTAAAATCAGCATTTTTGGAAGTAAAATAAATTTACAGCATAATGAAAAATCATTACCATGCAGTGAAAAATCAACAATACATTATGTACTTACAGTATCTCACACAAAATAATTAATATGTGGCCCGGTTCACCTTAGCAATAACAAAATGTTCCACTCCCAATAAGTATATGTGATACCGGGACAGCAAGATATTGGCTCCTGTCTGAACATACTGACGGGAGGTTGTTTATTCCGCAGCACATTACCTCTGCAAGAACTTTCTCCATATTGGATTGCAAGATAAAGTAAACAGCCATTAAACTTCGATCCATTATATTAAACAGTCTTAACGTTCCATACAATCTTTACAAAGAGTTTACGTTAAGCTAACAAATCCAGACCAACGGAGGAATAGGGTAGTCAAGCCGCACAAGCTGACAGTGTGTATGAGCACATTCAAATATATTAAACTGTTACGTAAAACTATTCGCAGTAACGGTAAGCAGGTACAGTGTTTTCTCAAAGTAAACTGAACTATTAGCCGTCCTGTAATGTTGACACTGGCAAACACAAATTTAAGTGCAACATCAAATTTATACTCATAGTATTACTTACGTGGTGGCAAGCGGCACAGAATTATTATAATTATTAAAGTCGCAATAATTTATCCAAAGACATACCTTATCCCATCCGCCGGTTGGGTTACCACGCATCACTCCCGAAGCTACGTGCTCACAAAACAAGGAAAGAATGGCCGGTGCGCCCACAGCTTCAACTTGAATAGTCCGGCCACGTGGCCACCAGCACCACACCGCGCCCACCAGTGGGAACCGGGTCGACACAGTCACGTCACGGATCTTCCCGTGGAGGGGCAAGTACTCATTTCAACCTCTTCGGCACTCAGGCCCAGTAATAAAGAGTAATAAATACAAGAATGTCTTGCCCATGTGGCAGGCGCCACAAATATAAATTGGAAAGGTTTTCAAATACTTGAAATAGTGTTACTTACAGCTGTACGCCATATATTACTGTGTTAGGAATTTAATGTATTTCATGCAATTATATTAAAAAAACGATCAATGTTAAACTATTATCAAAATTTGGCAGTAAAAGAAATTCATATAATTATACAGCAACAAAAATAAAATAAACTGTTACAAATTAACCAAAATATTGACGATAGTCTTCAATACTTTTCCAAAACAAATATCACATCAAACAAACAGCAAAGATGTCTGCGGGATTCGCGACTATTATATATATTGATGTCTTGGTTTCCGAGGTTAAGTCGCGTCGTAGTGTTACAGGATAACGTTTTGATTTGCAATGCAATGTATTGCTGATTTGAATTTCAAAAGCCAAAACATAAATATCAATGAGAAGTTATCAGCGTTAACTAACATGCTTACGTTTCTCAAAATCAGTGAAAATTAACACCAACAGGTAAAATCGTATATGTTAAACTAATACTATTTTAATTTATTCTGATACCTTCTTCTAACATGCTGTACTTAAAACAATAAATAATAGTTAATTCAAATGTACAGAGACAGCTGGGGTTATCTTTGTTCATTTTTAGTGACATAAGTTGGTAGCTGTGTGGCATGCCGAATACCACCAGTGAAAATTAATCTGTTTATTAAATATACATAAGAAATTTATAAATGTGTTATTATATTTATTATTTATGATTATATTTTATTACAATTAATTTTTACTAAATTATAAAGTAGTAAGCCCAAAGTTTGTAGCAAGTCCGCGGGGAGCGCGAGTGTCGTGGTGGACGGGGTGTGCGACTTGTAGCGGAGAAGAAGAGAAACTTGACCGATGACCAGCGAAGAAGAAGAACGTTCGACGGGTTGCGGGCTGCGAGTATGGTTGTGATATATAATGGTTTATTTGTAATATGCACCAGAAGTAGCAGGGCTTAGATGCAACCGTCGGTAGGACACGAGGAGGTTTTCTAATATATTTTATACTGGAAGTGCGCAGCCAGGTAAGGAATGAGGCACTGCAACATATTGGGCAGGTGGAACTCCTCAGAGTGTTGAAGGGCGAGCCAAGTACTGGATAGCTACGTACTGTAGACGACCCAGTCAACCAGACTTGTGTGGATAATTAAGGTAGGCGCCGGTTTTTATAATACTGCCGTGGAATTCGCTCAGTTAATGTGACTTAGTTTGTGTGCAAGATTTGGTTTTCTTTTCAAGTAACTGTACGTGGCGTAAAACTGAAAAATTTATCGAGTAGGGAAGAACGTCTCATGTTTCGGGAGAAGGGCTTGCTACAATTTAGAATTTATTAACATATCTACGCACCGGTGCTTAGTAAATATTTGATGTAGTAGATGTTCAGAAGTAAATTGTTATTATAAATATTATTAACTTTATCATATTAATGTTTAATTATCTGTTTACCATTGCGATTAAGCTGGGGATGGGCAATAAGGCATATTAATGGCGATGTGCCCATGTATTGTAATAAGGGTATATTTGGTTCCCGCACAGGGTGAGGCAAGTATGGCATACACCTTACAGGGGCATTTCCCACAGTTGGATAGTAAAGTGTGTAAATATTCTGATAACTTTCTGTCAGTACTGTGGTTCTTGACACACATGTTTTAAAAATGATGCAGTCATGACGTAAAAACTTCGAAACTGGGAGATACGAACCCAACATGCACCAACATCTTAAAATGTAATCAGTCTTTCTTAGTACAGCATATAAACCGATTGTGAGAAAATTTTGTAAAATGTTTAAAACTAAATATGTAAAACTGAAGTCGCCTATTTGGTACTACGTGTAAACCAAATAAAAGAAATTCTAATTAATGGTTAATATAGATATATTATGTGATGAAAAAAATTTCTGTCACTGTGTAACTTTTGGTGATAAACAAAGTATGAACAAAATAAACGAAAGTCAAGTCACTTAACAAATATCCATGTATACACGCTATGGTGAAAAAGTAAAATAATTTGTTAAACTGATAACTTGTGTGGTCAAAATGTGTTTAGTAAACATGTACACAAAAGGTAACAAGAGCCGCACATTGCGCGCCGAGGTCCTTTAGTCCTGCCGCCATTGTATCTCTCATCTTACATTGCTCGCATGATAGTCGCGGCATGCAAACACATTTTAAAATGGCGGACATTTGATACGTCCGTTTCCGAAAGAATCCATGACCATAAACAAAAGTGTCGGGAATATTACAAACTGTTTACAGTTATTTAAGTTTACAATTTGTTTTATACTCTGTCACATAATGTATCTTTTAATATATGTAATGGTCCTTTCAACAACAATGGCGTTACTTTTGCAGTAAATGAGATTTTAAGTTTGGACAAGTGTCATTTGAAAATGATATGTGGACAATGATTGTTTTGAAACTGTTTGTAATGTACAATGGACCTTTTTTTTTTTTTTTTTGCGAATTTGTATGATATTATTAAAGAACCTTCCGATATGAGTAAATTTAAAGAATGTAAACGGAAATCAATGTTTATTTCATATTCCTTTCAATAAATGTTTTAAACACCCAACTCAGGTAACTCAATTTTCCCATTCCTTTTAGTAAAATAATTATTTCTCCACGTAGTTTCCTAACCTCACTCTCAGAACTTGTAGTTGTTGTTCACCTGTTTACTATTAAACCTGAAATTAATTAAACTTAGTTTATTTACACGCATTTTTCATAGAATTATCCATAAGATAATACGGAGCTCGTAGTTATTTAATAATAATAAAAATGTACTTACACGGCAGAAAAGTCTATTATCATTTAATGAAAACAAAAATATTCTTGAACATTAAAAGTGATTACTTTCTTTAGTTTCTTAATTTTGGGACTGTGCCAACATAAGCAAAATGAAATGTAATTGTTTAAGACTAATATAATATTTGTACAAACCATGGTCTATGACTACTTCTTAGACCGTGGTATAAACTTAATTTAAACCTAGGGTGTCAAACCTATACATATGGCCTTTTTGGAAATTTGCGCCTCATTTAGGAAATATGATCGGGAATTTAATGAAAAAGTAAATGCCATTTCATCATGCTAAGAACTATATGTGTACCGAATGTCAATTAATTCAAAAATTGTTTTTTAAGATACCTCATGTCATCCAAATGTGTTCCTACAGACTGCATTTGAAAATGCGAACGCGGTATGATCATAAAAAATGTAGACGTCAAATAAAAATAATAAGTTCAACTAATTTTCCCAGTTTGATGACATTCGTAAAACTGTATCACCAGATATGTCATATTATGATAAAAATAGAAAATTTTCCGCCCATTTTGAAAATATGAACATACGTAAACTGAACGACAATAACAAAATCAGTTAAGCTTACTGAGTAGGATAGATGTAACAAAATTTAAAAAATTCGGAAAATATTTTCTAAAATACGAAATACTACGCGAAAATATTGTGGTACACTTAAGCTCAGCAAAAAGAAAACTCAAAATAAACAAACACAATTTTTTTAACAGGTGTTGAAAACAAATTTATTATATAATCGTTAGCATACATTGTTGTCCAACTATCATTAGAATGATAAACACTTAAAGCCAAGCATAAGATAACTGTGACAAACAGCATACAAAGAAACTTTAAACCAATTTCTTTACAAATAGGGGGACTATGCAAACACTGCTTACTACATATTTCCTCTATAATAAACATATCACCACACTAAAAGTTTGTATCTCTAAATACTAGAATAGAACTGTTTGCTTGAAATATTATGATTAAATTATACGTCACAAGTACTGCAATTACATCAATAAAATTACGTGAATGTTCACAATTATATATATATATATATATATATATATATATATATATATATATATATATATATATATATATATGTATATATTACAATCTGACTCGTTCGGTTACAGTGTTACCATTTACATTTCAAATTAAGTGAACTAATTCCTCAATTCTTTAAATCTTTAATAAATAGATAATATACAACAAGAAACATATTCCATACAAAATAATATCTAAAAATACACAATATTGACGGTCACTCAACAAATGTGCCTTACAATCAAACTTTAACAAACATAAGACGCGATAACGTCATGCTATTTCAGTCGCAAGTTCATAAATATAATTCATGTCTTAATGTCTGGACAAGTTTCCTATCCTACGCTGATGGGTGCAAAAACATTCCAGGTAAATCGACGACTTCACAGTAGGCTCCCTATGCGCCGTCCAACAGGGCAAGTAAGAATCTCACTACAACTTGCCCACCTGTTGCAGAACACCTGGCGATGTCGTGAATTTCACGCTCCAATGAACAGACAAAATTATCGCCACCCCAAATATCATCGCAGGAGTAGAGAACATTTCAGGCAAATACTCAATGAAAATCTTAATCAACATTCCTAATGGAACGTTATTATGCAGCAGAAAATATAAGCTAATTTCTTGCCCAAAGACACGTCCTTAATCCATACCGCTTACCGCACGTAGCTACCAGACACTTCTTGCCACAGTTATCTATGCAAGTCACGGAACTTTGTCGTTAACAGCGCTGCTTCTCCACGACAGTTAATTTGTAGAAAATCTTTTACGACCAACAGCTGTAATACTGAAATTCAGAAACAATCTTCTCGCGGACGAAACTACACCAAAACGTCTAAACCGTCGCTCACACGGCATACCCCGCTATCAGTTATACAGTCTTTATTTCATCGCCTAGACAACGACCACACACAGCAACAGTTGAGACACCAAGCCCCGGGGCCGCTCGTCCACTTATATCCGCACATAGCATCTGATAGTTATTAAGTCCTCACACCGTGGCTCGCATAACAGCAGACTATTCCCCCCTCCCTCTCTTCCTTGTACATGCGCACCACGCCGCTCCCTACAATAACAGCACCGTGCTGCACCACTGAATAGGGAACACGTGCCGAGTAAAACTAATACCAACATCAATAAAACTAACTTCCCAAACATAGAGCAGGGCGTCAATTTTCTGGTGCACACTCTGACAAACTCACAAAACCAATGTGACGTCACAGAGTTATTTGTGGGCGTCACAATGTGTAAATCACCCAGTCATTATAAAAATATAAAAACTGGATGAAAGAAATACGTAAGTATCAAGTCAGCTTAGTGTATAGTAATTGTGTGCCAAGTGTGATGAAATTCTCAAAATTATTTTCACAGATCTGTCCTGTTAGGCTAATAATATAAAATTGGCTGCCGTTTGGATAATGTGAAACAGGATGAACGACAAACACAAGTCAACTCTGCATACGAAGTTGTATATGTGTTATGAAATATGGACAGATATTTCCTCAAATACGTCATATTATACGAAAAATGTAAAGGTGGTCACCATTATGAAAAAATAAACACAGGACAAACTAAATACGTAAAAGTCAACGCAGTTTAAAATATTACATATGCGTTATAATTTTGATGATATTTGGAAAAATATTTCCTCAGACAGGTCTTATAATAATACAAATAAAACATATACATGTCACACAAAACTAAGAACATAAATATGGCCACCATTACGAAAATATGAGCACAGAATAAACGAAATACAAAAAGGTAAGAATGTTTAGAAAATAATATATGCTTACTAAGTAAAATGAAATTCGAAAAATATTTCCTCAAATATAGCATATTACGTTAAAAAAATAGGAAAATAGCCGCCATTGTAAAACGTGAACATGTTATCAAACAGAGTATGTGTACCGAGACGAGAAAAAATAATCGCAAACACATTTACTCAGATATATCATATATGTTAAATATAAAATATATCCGCCGTTATGAGCACAATATGAACGAAATACACAAAAGTAAAGTCAGTTTCATGTGCAATATATATGTAAAATTTTTGAAGAAACTTAGAATATTTGTTAAAATGTGTCATATTAACTAATAACAATCTTGGTCATTGTTACGAATATACAAATGTAGTATGAACGAAATACACAACAGTAAAGCTAGTCACCTTAGTATGTTGTATATTTGTACCGAGTTTGAGTAAAATTCTGAGAAACGTTTCCTCACACATTATGAAAAAATATATAAAAATGTCAAATATATATATATATATATATATATATATATATATATATATATATATATATATATATATATATATACACACACATATATACACAGCATGAACTTTAATACATACTGGATTTTTATTATGAACCGAGTTTGATGAAATTATAAAATGATGATACTAAATTATCTAGTGTAATCAAGAACATTAATAATGCTCGCCATTTTGAAAATAGATACACGTCAAAAACGAAACACAACATTGCGGAACATACCGAAATGTTATCGAAGTTGCACAAGTAACACAATGTAAGTGGCCAGGGAGCCCATGAGAGAGAAGAAGGCACGGCGATCCAGAGAGAAGAATCCCCACGCACTGAAAACTACTGGTCTTTGTACAGCCTGCTGGGTAAATATCTGCACCTCCCTCATGGCAGCTGGACTGATATCTGTCTTCAGGCTCAACCTCTGTAGCAGAGAGATTGTCGTTCGAGTCTTGTCGGCCAAGTAATGTGGCAAGAACATTGTCAGTACGGTAGTAAACAAGCGACTGCTTACCTGCATGACGGCAGATATGATGTATGTTGATAAGACACTTTCATGTCTGTTACCAGTAAGGACATCTATAGCAAAGTTTGCGTGGAATGTTATCGAGTACATGCTGTACGTCAAGGATAGTAAAATCTGAAGTCCGAAATTGTTCTCTACCATCAGCATTGTCTCGCTCAGATAGTAGAAGGTTGCTCTCAGTTGTTTCAGCACGCCAGCAGTATTGTCACAAGTGGTTACTTGACTTGTACGTTGAGAGATTCTACTCAAATGATGAGCTGCGAGTGGTCCAGATGTCACACTGGAGGAAACATTATCATGTGATCTCGCCAAACAACTTTCAGTGACGTTGCTTCCAAGCACACTTTCCCCGCAGATATCTTCAATGTCTTTGTTTAAGTGATCCAAAATTATTCCAAACAGTAGAAGTATGTCCAGGTATAAGATGTATCCCATCATATAGATAGTGTTAAAGAAGAGAACAGCAACAGAACTACATCCGTAGATGCTGGGGACAAAGCAGATGTACATGACGTAATTACAAGTTACAAACGCAACAATCAAGGACATCTGAATGCAGAGAAACATACTGACACGAGGATACTTGACCCAGTTAGCTCTGAGAAGTACTTGGTCCATGTGGTGTATTCTACTGAACACCTCGCCAAGTAGAGGATTAGCGCACGACAGTAAAGTGATGATGGTACATCCGAGACCCATAGAGGTGGGAATCCAAAAGGTGATCATGTTCAAAATATGGTATTTGTCCTGTTTTGGATGTTGAAGGTAGATATAATGAACAAGATTCCCTGCAGTTAACAAAAGTATGTAACAAACAGACTGTATAGTGCCACCAATACGTGTCCTGTAGATGTGACTGTTGTCATCTGACAGGCGTCTGATTGGCGCTAGACCCAGTATCTTCAGCACTACAAACAACGGCCTTACCGCCGAGCAAATGCTGTTTGGAGACTTGATTATCTTCATTGTCGCTTCGTTTATTGGATTGATTGTACATCGAAACTCTGCAAAATGCTAAGGTGCGATTACATGTCGATTTCCAAATTTTATATCCGTGAAAATATTGATAATGAAAAATAATAAAGGTATTTCATATACGTTAGAAAATGTCTTTGAACAGTCTATGTTGGTGTCGGCGACCGACGTCTTTAGAAAATGAACTCATATTGAAGAACCAGAGAAAGTTGTTATTTCTGAGTGCTTTAACCTAATTAAAATCAATGAAACTGTACTTCAATTATCATGATGTGCTTACCTTCCCATAAAATATTAAAAGCTCAACCAATTTACCTTATGTGTTATAAGTAATATTTTCAATCTTTCAATTGATCACGAAACAAGTTAATTTTAGTGTCATATTTAGTAACAATGGGAAGTGGATTATGTCTGCGAGTATGAAAAATATAAACTTTCAACTGCCTCACGTTGTAGTAATATGGGAAAGTTAAATTAGTTTCTGTCTCTCATTGCAAATAAACCTGATACTGTAACATATTGTAATATTTTTTTAATTAAATTATTTATGTTCTAATAAAAGTAAACCTTTCACATTCCCAGTGAAAAAATGTATTGTTTAGAACATAAAAATGTCTGTTGTTTTACATACAGAAAGATATATTCAAGAAAAATTGCTTACTATCGGAAAACTACAATACGAAACTATCGCACACTCGTGAAAAGTATAAAATATAATACATATTCTAATTTCACGTGCTAGCTTACTTATATATGAAATTAATAGTTCGTATTCCATTTTCGAATGTGGCATAGCTCTGAATTTAAGCATGTGTAAGCGACATTCAAAACTCTTTATTAAACTAATTTTGTCCACCAGGCAATTTTAGAATTCACATGGGTCTTATAAAGATAGAAATAAAACAGAGTGCAAATATTAAGTCTAGTGCCTAGCGCCTTTGAAGCAAGCAACCTTTGGTGCACGAATTTCCAATTTTATAAATGACGCAATAAAAACACGAAAACGAATGAGTATTCGGAAACTTTTATTTTGAAAAAACTCTTCACGAACCTGTTGAGATGACAAACAGATTATTTTCTTTTGGAAAGAGTTTGGTGCATAACTATTCTCGACAATATCTACTATGCTGGTAGGTGTAATTAATTAATAATTGTTCATTAACATTATCAGAGCCCTCGTTATTATCAAACCATCGGTACTGTGCTACTGACAGTGTAATGAAACCCGTAAAATATTGATATAACTTCATTCCTCATTAATCGATATTTACATCATACTTTTAACAAAACTGTCACATAAGATAAACAGACACTAACCATTTTATAGACATTATGCGAAGTTTAAATGTAATTGATATCATTCATGTTGCACGTGTTGTAGATATAATTACTATACCAAACATGAAGTGTATGTATCAGGATCTACGATCGATAAGTGAATAAAGAGTACATAACAGTCCTAGTTGGGCGTACATGTGTTTACTTACGTTCGACTGTAACAGTGAAACACTTTTACAACTGACGATTCTGTCTGATTAAAGCACTATCAGAAAACAATAGGAACACTCACTTGACGAGTCGCCAATTAAACTCTCGTCACACTGCAGCAGCGCGCGCTGGTTAGTAGCTTGTACAGCCCTTACCTCTTATACTAGTATCACGCACTCTTGTTTACAAACTGCAACTATCACATCTCGGCGAATTAACTATAGACGTGTACCGAGTTAGACGAAATTCTCATAAATGGTTAATTTAGATAGTCCACGTGATAAATAAATTCAAATTCCGCCACTGTGTGACTATTAAAACAGCATGCACTAAGTATATAAAAGTTGCGTCATATTACTAAGGCAAAATGTATGCCAATTTTGACGAAATTTTGACAAACAAGTATTCATACATCACGTTTGATCAAATAGGATTAGATTGTCATCATTTAGAGTGTATGAACACGGTAAAGTGGAATCATATGAACGTAAAGTTAGCTTACAAAGAACTGAATGAGTGCCGATTTTAATGAAAGAAAAAATTGTTCTTTGTACATCTCGCGTAATCATATTTTCGAATAACGGACATTTAGAAAATACGTTAAAACATGAAGAAATTCTGAAAAATTATTCCTAAGGTATCTCGTGTGATCAAAATATGCAAAAAGCCTCCATTTTGAAAATACAAACAACACAAACAAAAAACTTAAAAATCAATTCGAAGACGAAATTCTGAAAAAAAAAAAAATGTCATTAGTTATACTACAGTGTAATAAAAATTTTAACAAATAAATAAACTAAAATCTAGTGAGCTTTGTATTTAGTAGGTCTATACAGGTACCAAATTTAAATAAATTCAATTATTTTTACTCAGTTATGGTATACTATTCTTTAAAAAAAAATTGCTGCCATGATGAAAATACGAACACATGGTGAACGAAATACGCAAAATAAAGTCAGCTTACTAAATAGTATGTGTACTAAGTTTGATAAAATTCGAAAAATACTTCTTTAGCTATGACATATGATAAAAACATAAATTGTTTGCCATTTTGAAACCATGTTAAAGGCACGAACCCTATACATACAAGTCACATCACCTTATTAAGTTCTTTATGAGTACCTAGAATGATGAAATTCTCAAATACGGTTTCTGAGATATCAAACGGGGCCGAAACATATTAAAATTGCCGCCATTTGGGAAATATGTAAATAGCGTAAACGAAATACACAAAAGTAAAGTCATGTTACTTAAGTACTTTGTATAGATAAGGTTTGATGACATTCAGTTTATGGGTTAAAAAGTTTTTAAGGGATGCACACGTACAAGAAACACACACATACAGATAATAAGGTGATCTTATAAGCCAACTTTTCCTTTTACCTTCGGTAAGAAGGCTAAAAATAACAGATAACATGCACACCAATCGTCTTTACGTCACTGAGCACCCAGTTGCCATCAAGAAACTAGTTACACTTGAGTTCGGTCCAAAATATTACATTACGAGAATGAAACACTTAACATTTAAAAAAATTCGTCACTGAACGGGCTAAGTAGAACTTCAAGTGGCGAATTCAATGTCACGTGAGTGATAATCTATGTAACCTATAACACAAAACAGGACCAATAACTTGTGTCTAGACGAAATTATTTTATACTCCACAATCTACAACTGAATCACTATAAGTAATTTGTGAATTTTCACCTATTATAGATGGAGACTTTTCAATAAATTACTTGGTGTGCACTGTCTCCATTGAAGTAGGCAAAGTAGCTGAAATATTGGTATGCTTGCAGTAAAATACCATACCAAATTAGTCTTATATCTCACTATGCCAAAGCAAATGTTCCAGTAACCTTTCTGTCAAATGAACAAGCAAAATTGTCGTGTCTCTAGCATTGACCAAATAAAAGTACGTAGCAACAATTTGACGTCAACACATTGGCGACGTTGTGGTGCAAATTTCTGACTGTCTAGACGACGTTGTATTTTGTCTTTACCTTGCATTTACTTCAATTAAGGAGCGTACGTTCTCTTTAGTTGTTTGTTGCTAATGCTTTTTCTGTGTTCGTCGGTAATTTTATTTGGCTATTGTTTTCTACCGTATCGATTATTATTGTGACTTTAGGTGAATAAAAACAAGGTCTGATCAGTTCTAGAAGCCGATGGTGCACTGAGTTGCTGACTCCCACGGGCGTGGCTAATAATTGTACAGACCCGTCGATCTAGCGCGGCCGATACAATAAGTTGAAATTGCGTTAGTAGCACCCCGCTATCTGCCGTCGATGTGGATTAAGTGGTCGTGTCGGCGGTCTGCTGCCCCGACCTAGTGACCCTACTTGTAATCCCGCTTATCCACTGCATTTAACGTCGTCCCGCCGAACAACTTCACTCGCCCCGTCGTTGTTACTCAGTTTATCGGGTCGTCTTGACAGCGGTCTGCCGTCCTGACCTTCAACGCCCGAACCCCCGATGACTCCCCGACGTGAGACCTCGCGAGCTCCCTCGCGACCTCCTTCGTCCGCGGTCAATGATCTCCCCTCTCTCCCCACACTGTCCGAAAACCCGCCACTTGTCCTAGTATTGGTAATCCGGCCAATGGGAAGAGAGCATTCAGAAATAGCCCCGCCTACCGAAGTCAACACTGGAGTACACCACCGTCGCATTTATTAACTTCAATTTGTATATTTTGTTTCAAAACCTGGACAATTCTCATTTGTTTACTTTACTTATTTAAATTAACATATTACTCTAGCCAAAAGTCTAATTCACATTATTTTTCATAGTCTCTAAGCCTCGTTCCTATAGGCTGCTGCACCCCCCTCCCCCAACTGGCCAGAGTGGTCCAGCAGAGGGGTGTGAGAAGAGTAATGGGCAGGACGGCGCCACTACTCCTAGGCACCACCTGCTATCCTGGCCCGAGGGAAAGGTCCTATTCTCACATATTTCTCTTATTTAATCTCAACTCAATAAAAATCCTCGTAGCATATTTTGCATTACAGATTCGGTATCGTGACGCGATACCGAATCGAATGAGTGGTCACATGACCAGACAATTCCAATTTCGCAGATTGCCCTAAATAAGTATATATTTTACTTAATACCTCCCTACACCAATACCTGCACGTTACAAGTACATAGCAACAATTTGACGTCAACACATTGGCGATGTTGTGGTGCAAATTTCTGACTGCCTAGGCGACGTTGTATTTTGTCTTTACCTTGCATTAACTTCAATTAAGGAGCGTTCGTGCATAGCAGAGAACTGAGCAAGCGGCGGACTGATGTACTACGCGATATTTTTTTTTCGAGAAAATCATTCCCATAGTCAAGTTAATTTGCTGAATTCCTCCATACTGATACTGGTGGACCGGTTAACATTCTAACCAATAAGGGTTAAAAATACTACCAGACCAGTACAGACGATTATTCACATTTCTGTGTTGTTTATTTCCTCAAAACCAAAAGTTAAGCAGCTGATTGTTTGATATACTTTGAGTCAAAATCAAAGTTGGGAGAAAACTGCACGAGCCGTGTGAGATAAGATAACGGTGACGAGTTTACTAGTAAACAACTGAGAAATGTTTGTAAGAATAAGGGTACAAGACTAGAGTATACTGCTAAATACTCTCCTCAATGTAACGGAAAGTGTGAAAGACTAAAAATAATGCTACTGGACAAGTTCAGAACCATGTTTGTCGAGACCAATCTACTCAAACACTTATGTGGAGGAGTAGTTCTGACAGCAGATTACCAGTTGAACAGATCGCCGACAACAGCGCTTAGTGGAGGCATTTCAGCAGAGATGGTTTTGAAGAAAATATTTATCAATTGAAGATATTTGGTGCAAAAACATGGGCTAGGAAAGTACCCAAAAAAGATAAACTGAAACCAAAATCGAGACTAGGAAGAATGGTGGGATACAGTCATAGCGGGTACCGGATATACGATCCTGTCTCAAATGATGTAATACTTTCTATAGATATGACATTTCATGAAAATAATTAATCCAACAATATGAAAGAATACAATCTACATGACAAATTTAAACTTGGGAACGACAGTTTCCAAGAAACAAGAAAAAATGGAACCCGCTACAAAGACGGCATGATTGAAGACGATCAAATACATAAGAATGACAAGGAGAATGAATATAAAGTTGAGACAGATCTGACATCTAGAGATGACAGCGCAAATGATGATGAAGACTTTTATGGATTTGATAACAAGACAGTAGATGTTAACAGACAGAAGAGAAAGCTGTCAAAGCCAAGACATTAAAAATAAAAAAAAAGGAAATGCACTACATGAATAATATCTTTCTAAGTAAAAGTGAGTCCCAGTCTTTTACAGAAGCTGTACAAAGCAGGTATGACGTGAGAAAAGTTGTTGAGAAGGAACTAGAAGCTCATGACCATTTGCAGACTTGGACAACAGTTGACACACAGCCACATGGCATTGACCCATTGAAACCAAGAGGGTATTTACCAATAAACAGGATGGGACCAATAAAAGCATGGTTGGTAGCCAGAGGTTACCAATCAGAAACTACTAACGAGGTGTATTCACCTGTAGCAAATCTGTCCACCATAATGTTAGCCTTGTAATGCTTCTTGCATAACACTGGTACACCAAACTGATGAATGATTCCATAGTCTTTCTCAAGTGAACTCTTGATTAAGATGTGTATATTTATGGACTTGATGGTGTAAAATAACAACCAGTACTGAAGTTTCAACGACCTATATGCTGTCTTAGGGAATCACGCTGGTGCCGAAATCAAAGGTTCAATGTGTTTCCTGAAGGGAGTGGCTTGAGGATATCAATGTACGTTTGTAAGTTGGAAATGATGTTTGGCTGGTAACATGGGTCGACGATATTCTACTGTTTGATGAGAAACAAAAAAATGGACCCTGCTCAGAGACTAAAAAGAGAAGTTAACACCATGGACATTGGTAGTGTGCCGTGTTTCCTTGGAACTTACATAGAAATAACCACAGAAATAATAGAGATCAGCAAAGGTGAACTGATCCATTAGATGTTGAAAAAATTTTTATCTCCAAGTCTGTTGTAAAGCTTGTAACGCTAAAAAGGAAGAAGGGATAGATATACATGATCTAAGCCTCTAATAGAAATATTATTCAGAGAACTTGTAGGTAGTTTGATTAAACTATCGCAAACCTCAAAACCGAACATAGATTCCGCTACTTCTTTCCTGGGCATATATCCGGATAAGCCAACCCGAACCCCCAGGACTGTTGCAAAAAGAGTACTTAGGTACTTGAAGGTAGAAAAATACAATAAACTTGTGTACAAGAGAAATTCGGACGAGTTCACAAAATAAATAACCTACGTGGATGCTGACTGGGTGGTAAACAAGAAGAATAGGAAGTTTCAGTGAAATGATAACCTTAAATTGTGGAAACCAGGTCTCGTTGTGCTAAAGAAAGCAACAAGTTGTTGCTTTGAGTACTGCCGAAACAGTGAAAATATGTGGCGTGGCAGCAACTGTTCTTCTGTTTATGAAAGGTATTCTGTCAGTATTTGTTTTTGACATAAAACTGCAAGTTCCTGGTTCATTACTTGTAGATAACCAGGGAGCATTCAACATGTCAAATAACTATGATAATACATGTAAAATGTTCGCAAAACCCAATGGCTAAAGAAGTTTTGGTCAATGTGAGGGTGGCCACCCCTGTTATTTACTTGAAGGGGTGGTACTTAACGAGCGATTTCGTCACAGCTTGAGGATTTCGATAACACGAAACACTGTGCAAAGAATTGTGATTTAACTTAACGTTGTTTCCGATATTTGCTAAGGACAGCGTTTCAAAAATGGATTTTCAAGTGTTCTTGTCTCCCTTAAAAATGGTACTAGACAAAAATGGCTTTGTGTGACTATACCTAATTTTTTATGAGAAATCACATCCCAAAGTTTGCAACATAAGTTAAGAAACGTCCTGTATATTCCAACAAAGTAGTTAATTGCGATAAATTGCGATTTTTTTTATCCCTAACGTTATAGGATAACAATGGTCTTAATTAAAGTTTTTTTCCAGTTGTTTTCTGTATCTAAGTTCGTAAGTCCTACCCATGTGTGGAATGTTAATAAAAAACTCTTTGCCCATAATTCATTTATTCATTTTGTGAGTTTTGTACAGTAAAAATGAGGTTTCACAAGTAATATTACAAATTTTTGTGTAGTTAAATTAACACATTTATGTTAGAACTATTATAATTTTTGACAAGAGTTACTTTTCAGTGCATTACTAAAACACGTCGACAAGTATTAGTTATATGTAACCTCAATAGTGTATCCATATAGTGCTATGAAAGTGAGTACACCGAACTATACATGTCACATTGAAACTAATTTACGCAATTTAAGTGACTGTGGAGGACTCAATCAGCCTCAGCCTATGACAAATATTATTTTTGTACCGGTGTTTAATATTACTGAAACCTATTCCGGACATTATTTATTTTGCTCATTAAAATAAAAACAGCAATTTAAGTAAACTCCATTTTTTACAGTATTTACCCGTGTACTGTGCAGAGCAACGTGAAGTATTGAAATTACTTTGTCATTTACAGCAAAATTAAACATTTAAATGACGAAGATGACACTTATTCTACAAATACATTTTTGAAATTATGTATCACGGACTGTACTTATATAGCCACGTTAACAAATAAAGCATATCACATTTAAAAATAGTAACATTATTATTGCAACGATTATACGAAATAAATTTCATCGGCGTAAAGAGCTTAATTGTAGTTATAGACACCGTCTTGCAAATACAAATTACCAAACGTCAGAAAAAATTGTTTATGATCAATACCAAGTCAACTTAGCTGGACTAACAGAATCACATAACTAGCCAGGTAGCCCAAGAATGTGAAGAAAGTGCTACGATCCAAGTTGAAGAATCCCCAGGCGCTGAAAACAACTGGCCTATCAGACACTTGCTGGGAAAATATCTGCAGCTCCATCATGGCGGCTGTACTGAGAGTTCTATTAAGACTTAACTTCTGTAGCAGCGATATTGTCTTATTTGTCTTGTCTGCTACATATTGTGGCAGGAATGTTGTAAGTACAATCAACATGAAGTCGGACACAGCAAACGACACAGTTTGGACAACGTACGACACATCTATAACGACATCTTCATCAATAACTCTAGCTAGTGTTTTCATAGCTTTGTTTATGTGATAGACGAGAAACACAGTGCTAGATGCTATAGCAAGTAATATTTGAAATCCAAAAGTGGAGTTTACCATGAACATTGTCTCATGCAGATAGTAGAAGATTTCTCTCAAATGTGCCAAATTGCATTTTGTATTATTACCAACTGGTTTTTCCTGTTTGATTTTTTTCGGAAATGTAGGGTATCTTGCTGTTCGACTAAATGAAAGAGAAAATACGCTTTTGACTGAAGATTTGAAAACGTGGTTAGAAGATGACATTTCATGCCTGTGATCATGTTTCATTATTCGTTGTACACAAAGATCTTCAACTTCCTTGCTCAAGTAATCCATAGCCTTTCCCAGCAGTAGAAGTGTGTCGAGGAACAAGACAATTCCCAATTTAGTGATGTAATTTACTATAATGTTTGGAAGATACCACAACAAGCCTGATCTTTTCAGATAACAGAAGTGAAAGGTGAATGTGTAAACTATGTATGCTGCCATAAAACAATTCTGCATCCTGACAAATGTTCTGACATGTCGGTAACTGATCCAGGATGTATCGAGAAGAATCTCAGATACGTGACATATTCTTCTTATGAAGTCACCAAGTTGAGATCCCGCGCTCGACACGAGAATGGTGACAGGCCAATAGATGGTCAACATAACTGAGAAACAGATGATTGTGTCCAAAACAGAAGTAATTGTTTTCGTGCATTGACTGTAGCAGTAATACCCACGCATGGCAGTCACGACAATTATATAACCACAAGCCTGTATGTAACCACCAATACGTGTTCTGTAAATACGAAGGTCATCGCAACGTTGATATTTGATTGGTGCCACACCGAATATCTTCAACAACATAAACAATGGCTTCACAGCGGAGTATATGCTGCTTGGGTGTTGAGATATATTCATTATATCTTCACGCTTCGTCCAGAGCTGATACATATGTACTATTTATTACCGTATTACGTATGTCAATGCTTTTTATGATGTTGACAGCATGTTGATACATATACTTTCAATAGTATAGTAGTATAACTGTAGTATAGTTTATATCCTTACATTCCTACAAATAACAAAAAATAAAATTTAAAACGTCCACTATTGTTCAGAAGCTGTAGTCCTTGCAACTGAAACTATGGAAAACCGTGCGAGGTGTGTAAATACTGGGTAAATTGCTTCTGAATGCATTAACGTAACAGGCAGGTTTTCGCTATTATTATTGGTGGTGACGAGTTGTTAGTAATAAATTATATATAACTAGGGGCGTGTCTTGTGCTGTCAGGACAAACTACGACGTTAATAATGACGTGAGCGCCGGCGTGTATATACTTACATCGATCCTCAGACCTACATTCTTCGCTTATGTCGACCAGCGCTTTCTTGTGGCTTTCGCTGAATATTTATATTTTCCTGCATGTCCCGTTGTTTTTATCACGACGATTTTAAGAATAAAGTAAATAAATAATGGCGTTCATTTGCTTGAAAAGTCAATCGAGGAATTCTTGAATATTCCAGAAATATCAACGTGTTGGTTTTAGTCCGAAGAAATAATGTAATCGATTAGTTTTTTGTATAATGATCACAACCCGACACTATGAACATATCTGTGAGGTTTATGGTAATGGAATGCTCGTATTTCTTCGCTAATAGAAGCATAGCAGTGTTTTCAATATCATAAACTTAGTGGCCTCAGGAACTGTTTGCTATAAGTCTTATATATGTGGTTCGCGATTATGCAAACACTTTTGACGATGAATTTGTTTAGAATAATTATTAAATAACAATATTTTTTATGCTCTTAGACATCAACATTTGAGTACGGTACAATCTATGTATACACTTTGATTGTTATTGAGGTTGCTTTATTCTACAAAGTGACAGGAAATAATAAAAATACTAAAATGGAACAAATTACAAGTGTAGTAAAATACCTCACTCTATCGCGAGCTGCCTCTTTCATACTATATTCTGTGCGCGGGGTTAGTTAGGCCGTGTCCCCTTACTTAACCAGCTTGTTTACCATTTTTTGACTAGTCATAACGATAACGACACAAGTAGATAGATTTAGTTCCTTCCAGCACAGGAGCCGGTGTGAGGAGCCCGACCAAGTGAGGAGCCCCTCCGCCATGTTGTGACGTCACGGCCCCGGCCGCCATGTTGGATGACCTTGACCTTTAACCTTGACCTTGACCTTGAGTGTCAAATTACCAAAATTTTCCAAAATTTCGAAAATTTCAAAAAAATTTCAAAAATTCAAAATTTTCCAAAAAATTTCAAAATTCCAAAAAATCCCAAAAAAAAATATTACCTCCATTTTGTTTTCGGTCGCCATCTTGTTTCCGGCCGCCATCTTGGTGTTTCTTCCAAACAATTTTCGATTTCGCATTCCATAATAACCCCGCACGTATTTAATAAATAAATTTTTTGTAAAAAAACTTTTTATTAATTTTTCTAATAAAATTTTTTTAATAAAAAAACTAATTAATAAAAAAACTTTTCATATAAAAATCATTTAATTAAATCAATTACCGACACGTCTTACCCGGACGAGCTCCATCGACACACTGACGCCCCCCACCACTTTTTACATGTATATATTAACTAATACCCCCCTCCCCGCCCCTAACACATACTTTATTTTAATTGGCTGTTAGTCACGTGATGATTTCCCCCCTCCTTCCCCCTACTTTCCCCTCTCACCAACACTCGTGTTATAACCCGCTCAAACTACCATACCCCCCTCCACCCCACCCACCTTCCAAAAAAAGTATTTTTCCTTCTACTTTACGTACACTTTCCCCCACCATCATTTCCATTAGCCAATAGGAAGAAGTCTATTTTTCGCAGTTATTAACCCATGAATTACTAACTTCGTTATATTCAGGTTCGATTCCCAGGAAGGAACAAATTTCTTCAGTAGGTTTTCTCAGGCTTCTCCAATTAATTCCATCTTATTTGAGAATGAAGTGCCCTCCCCCTTATGGGCTTGGGACCATCAAAACCCTGTGTTCAAAACTTTCACAGAGTTCTGGCGGGGTTACACCGCATTCTCTAATTCGCTTTCAGTTATTCATCGCGGTGTATGCGCTGTACGTCTCTTTTCTTGTAGCTCTTCTTTAAGGAAGCTGGTGTTAATGTCACTTGTATTTGGGATGAATATCATCAACACACACACAATATGTAGTGTGTAGGGGTGAAAAAACAACGCAGAAAAGTCTTGAGGAAACGCCGAAAAAATAATTGTAAAACGACAGAAGTATGGTGAAAGCATATTGCACATTGCATAAAGAGTACAGCACTACCTGGCAAGAAAACAATGACTCTTGCACGGTCTCCGGTGTGCTGCGAAGTAAAAACAGTGATGAATATCAATCAACACACTCAATATGTAGTGTGTAGGGGGAACAAACAACGCAGAAAAGTCTTGAGGAAACGCCGAAAGAAATAATTGTAAAGCGACAGAAGTATGGTGAAAGCATATAGCACATTGCATAAAGAGTACAGCACTACCTGGCAAGAAAACTATACCTCTTGCACGGTCTCCGGTGTGCTGTGAAAGAAAAGCAGTGATGAATATCAATCAACACACACACATTATGTAGTGTGTAGGGGGAAAAAGCAACGCAGAAAAGTCTTGAGGAAACGCCGAAAAAAATAATTGTAAAACGACAGAAGTATGGTGAAAACATATAGTACATTGCATAAAGAGTACAGCACTACCTGACAAGAAAACTATGCCTCTTGCACGGTCTCAGGTGTGCTGCGAAAAAAATTTGTGGTAAATCAATAACTATAGTTCAATATATCCATGCGGTACCGTGTGTACCCCGTCTTCTAGTATCTGACGCTTGTCGTCCGTTGATGTTAAGGCCAATTTGTTCGTACATTCCGAAAAAAGTGTATGCTTGTGTGACCGAATGCTGTATGTGGTCACTCTGAGCGTGCAGTGTTGTTGTAGCACATTAATGAAATCTTCAAATTTAATTTTATTTTTTACAACACTCTTCTGTATGCCTTTTGCTTTCTTCGTTACCTTACCACTACACTTGTAGGCATACAGTTTCGCACGGAGCCCCACGAAGTCGGTCATAATGTCGGCTCCTGCCTCATCCTTGAATTTGCCTACTAC
>PNEQ01038894.1:0-23746 GCA_003012365.1 Medauroidea extradentata | reverse complement strand
GCTCCACATCGCTCGGTTATGAATGCGTGTGTTTTACCTCTGATCCACATCGCTCGGTTATGAATGCGAGTGTTTTACCACAGCTCCATACTGCTTGGTTATGAATGTGTGTATTTTACCACAGTTCCACACCGCTCGGTTATGAATGTGTGTATTTTACCTCTGATCCACATCGGTCGGTTATGAATGCGTATGTTTTACCTCTGATCCACATGGCTCGGTTATGAATGCGAGTGTTTTACCACAGCTCCACACCGCTCGGTTATGAATGCGAGTGTTTTACCACTGATCCACATGGCTCGGTTATGAATGCGAGTGTTTTACCACTGATCCACATCGCTCGGTTATATGAATGTGAGTGTTTTACCTCTGATCCACATCGCTCGGTTATGAATGCGAGTGGTTAATTTGGAACGAACAGTTATTTCGTACATCTTAAAAATGTTTTTTTTACCTCATTATGTGCTTGTGTGTGTGTGCTATGAAACCAACAAACTTAAATTTTTTTGGTAGGATTGTTTCGCACCATTTCCTGAAAGTGAGCTTATATTTGACTGTGAATAAATAGCTTCCTGGGTGCAACGAAGTGCGAGGATAGTCAATGTTTGCGAGCAGAGTGAAAGAGAACATCGCACGATCAACACCAGATAACAGAGAGCTAGCTATTCGACAGCAACTGTACCGATGACGGACGGAAGTTGGTTAGCGCGCTTCTATTGATCCTTCTCGCTCTGTTTTTTTCCTGTCAGCACAAACAGAAGCTCTCTTTAGTAATTACTCGCGCGTCGAGTGGCAAAACTGATTTGACGGCAGGCTTGAGCAATCAGAGAGGGAAATGAACAGTCCAGTGATGTCGATCTGGCAACACAGCTCAGCCACTGCACATGCAGCTGAGTCACTGGTGATACGTAGCAATTTCAGCCGTTTATTATAATACCATCGAATCCATTAGGCAACACGTCATTTTCTTTAAGACTTCGTGACCGTCTTCACTCTATGCATTTACCCACTTATTTGTCATATTTGCTCTAGTTTTTCAGATTTCTTGAGTTGTTTAATTTTTCCATTTTAGTCAGGACGATCACATCTACATTTAAAATGAGGATGACACTGGCCTTCTATAGCACTGGCCGTAATTGTCTACAACTTCACAGTACTTTTATGATACATAAATAAAATAACAATATTACTTAATATTTCAGATATGACGTTAACATTAGTTGGTGTCAAAAATATACTGCTTAGTAGTTGACACGTAGTTGCAAACAATAAAATATTAAATAAACTCGACATAAATATTGACAACACTACTAGAAATGTACTATGCCAGAATATGATCAGTGTTACTAGTCCAGTAAACCCACGTGGTATTGATATCGCGCTATTCTCTCTTTTCTCCACCCAACAACCGCCATACGTCGATACATTGACTGCAGCGGTAACAATGATCTATTCAATCAGTTTTATATTTGCTGCCATTTGGTGAAGAAATGACAAAGTTTATCAGAGTGGAGCTTACTTATGTGTTTAACTACTTAACTATACGCATTTACTTCTTCGTTAAATGGTCTCAAAACAAATATCTTGAGTCGACCAATGTTACCGCTGCAGTCAAAGTATTCGTACCTGATGTTTTTTTTTAATCCGCATTTTTTGCCTTTAGCATATTTTATGTAGTAGTTACGACTGGGAAATAAATATATTAAGTGTACAATTGTGACATTCAACAAGGCAAGTGTTCACTTTGTTGCTGTATGAAAGATTCACAGTCACATTGCGCATTAATCTTTGCACTTGCGATATTTGACCGTGAAAGGAGAGATGCAGTTGTTCCAGATAACAATACCACGTGGCATACGCTGCCATCAGTCCAGTGGGCGTAATGTGGGTCTGGTCATACTATCAGTGCAGCAGATAGTCTTGATGATGACATGTCTTCCACAACACAACATTCTAGTGACCTGTGAATACCTAGGTCGTCGAGGAGACTTGCTAACAAGTGGTCCGTGCAGGTTAGATGCGCAGCTCTAGAGCCACTTGTACCATCCGGAGTTACCACATTTATACTCGAGCTATGAGGAAAATGTGTTGTACGAACTCAGGTTAGCTCTATCTGGAGATGTTATACCCTTAGTAACTTATACCGTCGAGGGAAGGTCAGACAGATTTTAACACGAGAATAGCGAGAGAAAAGTCACACGTCCATAACCTCAAGATATAATGAAAAATTAATAATGGCAAGGATTGTTGTATAAACAGATTCAGTGGACGAAATGTTGGAAATTATTTATCAAGGCGCCAGGAAAGTTCGAACTATTAGACCAAATTATTTTGAAGAATATGATGACGGAGAATTTTTCGTAAGATTTCGTTTGACAAAACCCACAGTCTTGAATTTGCTGGTTCAACACAAATAAGCTGTCCCTCAACGTAGCAAAGTCAAGCATCATTTTTTTCTCATATAATAATAGATTGCATTCAATTTATCCACTCGTGGACTACAAAATTATGGCAGGACAAGATTCACGATATGTTGTGTATGCCTTCATGCTTAATTTTTAATTATTCTAATGTACTTACGTATTAGGCGATATGTATAGATCTTTTGTTATATTTTTCATACAATGCTCATAGTTTCATGTATTGTATTTTATTCTGATTTAGGTTACTTCAGTATAATAATTTCTGTAACATGTTTTGATTTTTTTTTTTTTTTTTTTTTTTTTTTTTTTTTTTTTTTTTTTTTTTTTTTTTTTTTTTTTTTTTTTTTTTTTTTTTTTTTTTTTTTTTTTTTTTTTTTTTTTTTTTTTTTTTTTTTTTTTTTTTTTTTTTTTTTTTTTTTTTTTTTTTTTTTTTTTTTTTTTAACTGTATGTAGGCCTACTCCTTGTATAGCCTTACCAGTCTTTCCACACTTCTCCTCCCCTGCAATGTTCCCCTTCCCAACTCATTTTCACAAATCAGCAGAGTATTTTCTTAAACTATACGAATACCTTATTGTAGTTTGCAAAAGACGGAATTGTAAACGTCTATCTGCATTACGAAAAATTAATGTAGCTTACCTTTTCATTTGTCGTTACACCATCTGTCTTCTTATTTTCTATAGTATGTTTGTGTTTTATGACAGTTTCTGTTAGAAGATAAGCATCTTCGTGACTACAGTTTGCAGCTCGGGGTCGTATCTGAGACACTATCCACCACAGCTTCCCACGATTTGTATAAACAACTAGGCTAGACCGATTTGCATCCACTCGTTAATGCGCTTGTCGTCTGTACACAGCAGACAGGAGACAAATAATACCTGTCACTAACGTAACTTTATAAAAATACGCCAAACATGTAGTAATTTTTCTGCCAATATACGCTTCATAGAACTACGACTTTTCTCATATCTTATACCGAGAGTGTTAACTTGAAGTTAACAATCTGCGCTGATAAGTATTGTGGTACAACACTCCCCAAGAGATTAACAATGGTATAGGTTAACAGTCAGATAGCTATCTCGAGTTTATCCTCCATGTTCGTACAACTGGCCATTAATCGTGTATATGCAGTAGCGGCCGGTGAAGTCAGATAATGGGTGTTCACACATTGTCTGGAAAAATAATTTAAGGTAGATCATTTTTAGTTTAAAACAGTTACAAAGTGTTCGTGCACACTACATTTCATGTTGTTTTACTTAACATTTCATTATACAATACGTGGATTAAAATTTCATTACTAGCATTGAAAGTATTTTCTAGTAGGTTATTGAGTAATATTTCGTTTCTTGGACTCAGCATGTACAACACTGTTCGTGAGAATATACATTTATTACTGGCATTCTGTATTACTGACATTAGTTTTACATATAAAACCAAAGCATCTCCTCGCTAGTTTGCTCAAGGCACGTGTCACATTTTTGCTCGGAATGTTCATTTGGCCTGGTATTAGCTGGCATCTAGTGAGGTGTTTTACAGTTGCGGGGATGTAACACTAGCTGTCCCAGTAGGTGCTGCCACCACGAGGTGAAAGAAGTAACTGTTTCCTGTATGTGAACACAGTAGACCTGTGCACTTCTCCAATGTTACAACTTCCATAAGAGATGATGTCATTTTGTTGTGCGCATGCACAGAAAGAACGAGAGAAGAGCACAGCTCCATTGTGCACGGTACAGTGTTTCAACATCGCAACTTCACAGGATAAAAACTCCGTGCATTCGTGATCGGTTAGACGAACATTTCAAACTGTACTGGCGCTACAGAACGCACATGAATGTTTTAAATATTTTACAACAATGCTTTACAGAAAACTGGGTGTGCACGTGTACCTGTGCACTTATATGCCGGCCACTACTGTGTACATGACATTTAAAAACATTGCAATATTTATTTTAGTTTAATATGCTGCGTATAGATATCGTTCAACAAATGGTTTTGTGTCGTAGTGGTACGTTCCGTTTATTGTGTTTAAATGTCGCGTCCAATAAGTTAATAGTGAATGAAACAAAATGGTCATTATTAACATCGGTTACACAGGGTATTTGCAGTAGCCGACAGACACTTAGCATATATTTATATTCCACTGACAGTTGCAAGAGGCGAGATGAAGGACAATTGAGGACGATTGAGGACAATTGTTCGCCTCGATGGTCGTCTGTGACGCCTATTCTCTCACAATGCTGCATACTTGCTTCTTCGTCAACCAGGATCCACAGTGTAACAACTTGAGGACAATTGTTCGCCTCGATGGTCGTCTGTGACGCCTATTCTCTCACAATACTGCATACTTGCTTCTTCGTGAACCAGGATGCACAATACAAGCATACTTGCTTCTTCGTGAACCAGGATGCACAATACAACAACTTGAGGACAATTGTTCGCTTCGACGGTCGTCTGTGACGCCTATTCTCTCACAATGCTGCATACTTGCTTCCTCGTGAACCAGGATGCACAATACAACAACTTGAGGACAATTGTTCGCCTCGATGGTCTTCTGAGACGCCTATTCTCTCACAATGCTGCATACTTGCTTCTTCGTGCGATTTTTATGTCACGAATCCTTATTTGTGCTATGTGATATGCTTTAAATGTTTTGTGACAACGCAGGTCTGCAACGAAAAATTCTTTGGAAGCTATTTAAATTTTTTTTACAATTGTTGATAACATCTAAAGAAATAATTTTTGTAAGTTGTACAGTTGTACATAGCAAAACTAAAGTTGTATGAAAATTATGTGAAATATAAGTCAACATAAAAGAGATAGTTGTGTCTTAAACTAGCGTAAGAGAGTTGTGGTACGACACAGTCAGCGCCTTATTCACTACAAGGATCCAGTTTAACCTGACTGTAGTACAGGATTCATCGTACAAGCTGACAGAAACTTATATATATATATATATATATATATATATATATATATATATATATATATATATATATATCATGCACACACACACACACACAACTCACACATATACTAACACGTGAACTTTGCCGCATTACACTGTTCCGTTATGTAGGCGGCTGAATTGTAACTTGACTGACTCCAATGATGATGCAACGTCTCCAATCACATTCACGCCTGCGCTTACGAAGTCTATCTAAGATATACTATACATACAATATGTTAAAAACGTATTTCATGTTAAAATTTCTCTAGGATGTAAGGAGTAAAAGCTCATGATAAATAATTTCTATGAATTATGTTATTTCTGTTAACAAGACAGTGTTGTTTTTCTTATTTTATTGTTGTGGCTAGTTGAAAAAAATTAACTTACAATTTTGTTCATGAAAGTTCGAAAAGCAATAATATATAAGAAGTAACCTTTTTTAGTTGTTTTTTTTTTTACTTCACGAAATAAAACTTTGTGTATGGTAATGTTTACAGTATATTTTTACGAAACAAAACTTATTTGGTACTAATATAAAATAATAGAATTTTTTATCCCGATCAACTGTAACTAATTAATTTCTTAGGGATATTTGTTAAAAAAGTATCACGTTTTAAATTACGAAATGAACAACCGTAAGTTTTGTAAAAATAATCTGTTGGCTACGAAAGAGTACAATCTGACAGCAAGATATTAACGTTAATTTTTTTAAAGCTTGTTAATACGTTGTCTCGTGAACATTTCTTTTATTGAGATTAAGTTCGCATTTAATTAAAACTAGTAAGTTGATTGTGTAAGGAATATAAGTAGATATATTATTACTGCGAAACTCTGCTATTGACGTAAAACTTGCAAAGCAGAATATAGTGTTGTATATCAGCCATTCGCGTTAACACAAAATAAATTAAAGCTCTTTCTGAACGTCTGCAACAAAAATACAAACAAAACTTTTTACATGTAATTTTACTGTATGTATGAAAAATTGTTTTTCCGCCACGAAAACTGCGCTGAGAAAAAAAATCGGCACGCAAAATGAAAAACAAATGCCGTGTTTAGTGGATCTCCACTGGCTACCAACAACCTCATTTGCCTTAGGCGTGAAACGTTGCCATACGCTTTCAAAATATATCTGGAAGAGTCTAAGACTCTGTGTACCAAACAATGTATTTGTAGTTACATAGCTTTAGTGGCTGGGTTTATTTGCAACAAAGTAGAGTGTCGCATGTTATCTGTGTAGCCATAAGTTGCGAAGATTTTCTATGTACTTGCTTTATCAACGCAAACTGCCGCATTTTTCACCCTCTCATATTAATTAGTATTGACAGAACATATATTAAATCCTTTTAAGTTGTCGTTAAATTCTCAAAGCTAGCAGCAATTTTAAAGTGACAATTTTTAAAATAATAAACTGAAGTCTGCAATTAATTCCCACACGCAATATAACGGACATCTACGTGTGTGATAGATACACAGATATTAATAATAGAATATGTAAAAATTAAATTGTTCTTTACTTTCGAAATAATTAGAAATTTAGATAAGTTTCCTCCTGGATATTGCCAGACTCTGCTGGGGTGGAGAGATAATAAAGTAAAATAAAATTGATGATAACAGGCATTCTATAAATGTGATCTTGTGTATAAAAATATATCCTAATTCTTTATTTCTTCTATTCTTAGGCCAGTTTCACAATGTCTGGTTTTGTTCTGGTTATCATCTGATTACATTTTAAGTGGTGGTTAGCATTGTATTTTGTTTCTCAAGTTACGTATAGTATGAAACTGCTGTTTAACTAGCAGTAATCAATGATTAACTTAAACATAATACTGTCTACCGGTTACTGAGTTAATGAAAACATGTAACAACTATGGCAGGATGTGTTTGAAGGAGTAAAATAAAACCCCCGTGTTGAAAACATGATTGTGTTATAAAATCTTGTTAATTCATTGCATGTGACGTTATATTAAGGATGCAGCCCTAATTGTTTTATTGATGATGATTGTGAATAAAGTTTAAATATAACTCAATACTGGTATATCTAAACCGAAGAATTTCTTGCCGATAGATGACAATTTTTGTTAAGATATATTAGCAAATGAAAAAAATATTTACATAACTGTTAAGTGTCGTGTTTTGACGTTAAAAACCATTGAGCTTATAAAATTTATATTTTTTTTATTATTGCTTTAATGTTGAGAGGAAGATGTTAGTTTTAGTTAATTCACACACACACACACACACACACACACACACACACACACTGCAATTATGTCGATTTCATGCTTTAATAAATGCTGTACAATTACCTTCTAAAAATTATGTTAAAGGAAATAATGCATAACGAAACTTAAGTACATACATCCAAACTGTTTTTAATTCGACGATTCGCACACGACAACGATAAGGCATTAATTTTCAACGCCTCAAAATTTTAAACTAAGATTGTTATTACTGAAAAGAAAACTACAATTATTATTTTATTTCATTAAAAGTTTATAGGCTAGTCGCCAGATAACGTTTATTGTAGTAACTCTGCACTATTATACTTTTGACTCTCTCAATCAAATCTGTTGAAGTGATTTTTGGTGGCAATACAATCCACAACCTGCCTTGAAGACTACTTTGCTATTAATTGTTCGTGTCGATCTGTTTACGTTTTCATAGATACGCAAAAGGAAATGGTGGACTAGAACTTACCTGCAACAATGAATTAAAGGATGTGGTTATGGTAGTCTATCAGTGCTTCGGAAATCATTAATGTTAGTTTACTGCATGCCGATGCCATTTTCAACAGAACCAGTCGTGAAATGTTACGGTCATATGACCCACACAGAGCGTAGAACCATAGAGGTTTCTGGGTAGAAAGCGAGCAAAGTTCCTGGCTATTAATGTCGTTATGGAACCTAATATGTGCAGAGGTATGCTGCTTGTAAGTGTGCCGGAGCCGTGGTCCACTTTAACAGGAGATGAGCGTGGAAACTGCTACTTAACTAGGCAACATATTAGGCTTGGTTAACTGACTTGTCTTGGCGTCAATTCTGCCCAGCATACCGAGCCAGCTAAATTTGAAGGGTTTTAATAATTTGTATACAAGAAATGGTTTATATATATATATATATATATATATATATATATATATAGGCTATTTTTTACAGTAATGAAAATTTTCTAGCTGTCATAGTTTTTGTACAGTGGCATTTTAAAGACCAAATTTGCATAAAACGGTTTAATACACGAAACGAAAACCAACTGACTTACAGAAATGAAATAATTCACACTGAACAACAGTGTCAAGGACTACGTCAAGAGGTATGTAAACGTCCTCAGTGACATGTTATGAATTTTTTAAAAAGTATATAAAATTGCCAACTTTTTGTTTAAAAATCAACAATATTTTTAGAAATAAAAAATGTTTTAAAATGTGATTTTCATACATGTCATGATGTAGCCTGCAACACTGTTATTCCGTGTAAATTATTTCATTTCTGTAAGTCCTTTGGTTTTCTTTTTTTGTATTAAACCTTTTTATGCAAATTTGGACGTTGACCTGCCACTATACAAAAAGTATGAATGCTAGAATATTTTCATTGCTGTAAAAATAGTCTCAACATATATCTATAAAACAAACCATATCTCGTATAAGTATACAATTTTTCAAAACTATTTAATTTTGCAGAGAGCCCCGTCCCTATTAATGGGCGTTTATAAGGTCCTTTTTGGGTATGAAAATCTTGCTACGAAATCTTTCAAAATAGTTACAGGCGTATACACATTAATACTACTATATAATATTTAGAACCAAAACTGAATGTCGCATAGAGACGATCTATTGGCGAAAAGACTGCACAGAATGTGATAAAAAGCAACTGAAACACTGTCGCGTCTAGTCTTCTTTTCCTTTTACCAGTGTCTATCTCACAACACTTTTATTTTTATCACTATACTGATATCAAGCACACATTTCCTTCAGCTTCATTGTAAGTATGACTATCTTTTACGACACGAGGTAATTTTGTGGACCCATCTTATACAATCTGAGCAACCCCGAACAAAGTAGGAAATATTAATTTCTTGCTTATATCACCTTACATTATCGTACATATAAACACAATGAACATAATATAAAATTCAAAAAGTGCATAAAATAGTGGGATATTGTTAAATATTTAAAATTGCTACTATTTTAAACACTTAAGGTACCATCGAGCCAACTGCGGATGACTTACTGCCACTTACAATGTTTGTTTTTTGGCTGTTTACTAGATAAATTGGAATTATAATTGGATGGTTAAAATAGCTTATTACACTAAATTAGAGTTATTATTTTTCAATCGAATAATCTAAAAATATAACATATTAAGTGGCACAAGTCACCCCGCTTGACGATTATAAATACGTTTTTTTGTTAGGATTGTCATTTAACTTATATTAATTTATATTAATATTATTATTTCCTGATTATTAATTTAAAATTTCAGTTATTTGACATATTTGTACTAGAACTTATTTGCTCACGTCGTGAAATTTTGGAAATTGGGTGGTATATATTACGAAACATAACAAGACCCGGCAACTTTGAATCATGTTACCTTACTTAGAACTAAATGTGTACAGATTCTCGAGGAACTTTGGAAAATAGTCCTTGGATACTTGTCAACACAAAAAATTCAAAAGAGCAGTTTTAAAAATTGAATACGTTATGAAGAAAATACATAAATCTTAAGTATTTGTGTTTGGAACTATGCTTTCATATGGAGTAAGATGAAATACTTTTTAATGGTTCATTTAGATAACTCATGTGATAAACTATTGTTTCAAATCCTGCAACTGCAGAACTATTAAAACAGCGTGCACAAAATGCATACAAGTCGTGTCACTTTCTTCGAACTATATATGTACGGAGTTTGATGAAATTCGGGAAAATGATTATTCAGATATCTCGTGTGATCTAAAAATTTATAAATTTGGACCATTTAGATAATATGAAAAATGCATTAACAAAACACATAAGTCAAAATAATTTACTAACTACTATATGAAAAAATGGTTCCTTAGATATCTCCTATAATAATAATATGGTCAAATGGCCGGTATTTAGAAAATTCGAACAAGGTATGAACAAAAATGTAAAATCTAAGTCGCCTTGCTGAGTACTGTAGAATGTATTCCAAATATGATGTAGTTCGGAAAAATGGTTTCTTAGGTAACTCGTGCGATCAAATAATGTTCAAAGAGCCTACACTTACAAATTTCAAATATGGAATGAACAAATAAGCAAACGTCACAGCAACTTAGTAAGTAATATATGTGAACCAATATTTGGTGAAATTTGGTATAAATGTTTCGTTATATACGTCCCATTGTGCATAAAATATGTGTATGTAAATAGACATACGTGCCCATCGTTTTGTAAAAAGTAAACTTATGATGCCACATACAAAAACGGTCAATTTCCTCGGATATGTCAAATTATTATAAATATATAAACGTGCCTGCCATTCTAAAAAATATCAATAGAAAGTAAATATTAAACATAAAAGTCAAGTCTACTTATCAGGCAGTATATGTGGGCTAAGAATAATATAAATCTAAAAGCGTTTTCCTTAGTTAGTATGTTCAGATATGCTATATACAGGTGATCTAAATGCATGGCAGTAAAGTCAGGTTCTTACGTGGCATATGTATATCGAGTTTGATTAAATTCGATTAAATATTTCCTCAGATATGGCACATTATGATAAACATATTAAAATTACAGCCATTTTGAAACTACGTGAACTGCATGAATGACATACATAAAATTCAGTTCTTCTTACAATGTTTTTATATGTGCCGCGTTTGATGAATTTATAAAATGTCGAAAAAGTTCGAAAATGGTCGTCATTCTGAAAATAATAATATGAAGTTGTGGGTAATTGTGAAGAGTTTTGCGGAAGGTTATCTTGTGGTTATATTTTGGCTTTATTTTTTTAAATAAAACCTTACTTTAAAAGTGTAATGTTTTCTCCCGTCCTTCAGTAGTTGGCACTGACATTTCTTGTCGTTATGGTGTCTCTATAAGTAAAGAATCTTAATGATTTCATTTGTTTGGATGCACATCGCGAGTGCTAAACGTCTTTTAAAAAACATTTGTTTTACTTCAGTTTTCACAATTCTCATCAACATTTAAGTAGCTTGGCAATGATTTCTGCGTGTGTTAGTTTACATAAAGAAACGACAGGATCACGTGGTGTTGAAAAGTTTCACCAAATGACGTAGTTCTGTGAATACGGTGGGTGAAGTCTAACTTAGTAACGTAGTGCGTTATACATAAAGTTCCACCCGCGGTTCCACTAGGCATACCTTCCACACTGGCTCTCAGTTGTTCATTCACCTTTTATCAATTCTGATTTTATGACGTAATATCAGAGGGGTATATTTTATTGAACATCTGGAGGAATAAAATACGACAATCAGAAAACAATTCTCAGAAGTCCAGCTCTCGTAGAACGTAACAAAAACTAAGAACCCTCAATAAAACATGTAAAAATTAAACAATATTATATAATCTCTTGCTACGATCACTTGCTAACGCCACGATCCAACACGTCTACTGCTTGCACGATGGATATTGTTTAGTTCCTAAACGAGAGTAGATATTGAAAACGGCCACAAAATCTTATTAAAAATAGTTTTTACTATATCATCTAATTTTTTTTGGATAACAAATTATACACACTTTGCTAATTATTTCGTTAATGGGAATTTCCTTAATTGCATAATCATCTGAAACCATTGTGTACTGCCTTGAAAAAATTAGGCCCATTAAGGGCACTGATTACAGCTATTTTCATCTCTATGTTTTAATTTAATTTTTTTACCAGATATTTCTTTTCTTATTTTAGACACAAGACATGACCGAATTTTGCTCTAATGAAATTTTTTATTTCTCATAATTTTTGCGTAGTAACTCGTTAAAGTCAAAATTTGCAAGTTACTGTTTTAAGAAGGACGAATAAAAATGTTGTAGGCATTTTAAATTTCGGAATTTTTAATTTAAATACAAAAATTTTTTTGTTTGTTTTCATGTATGAGGTGCTGTACTCTGTGACATATTTATTCACTGTGAATTTGGTCAATTTGTTACTTCAGACCTTAAACAATAACAACTTAGCAGGTGCGTAGGAAGTTTGTTACAATATGTAAGTGTCAGGTCGTACATCTTCAACAGCAGCTGCAATTATACAGAGAGAGTAAATCTCATAAGAGTAAAATTTCAAAATTTAGTCACATTTTGTGGTTAAAGTAAGGAAAAAATATCTGGTACAAATTTAAAAATAAAACTTGGCGATGAAAATAGTTGTATACAGTGCCCGAATAGTTTCTTCCTACACTTGGAAAACTACTTGCAGCAACTGGTTTCTGTTGAATTTCGCACTTGAGGCTTCTGTACAAGAAATATGAATATATTTGTTTTAAACTGCGAGAAACTGAACTTTTAAAGGTTGTGATGATATACTAGGAAATTGGTAATTCATTTAACAATGCTCCAGCGCTGGTATGACATAGTCGGTGAAACAATATTATATAAACAGGATCTGAAGCGAGTCGTTATGTCACAACAGGGCGTCAAGTATATTGGCAGGCTACCCACAGTATGTGGATCCAACATGTTGGTGCTCCTGCACATATGACATTATATGTGAGCACGTTCCAGTGCTATGTGAACATGGTTGTATTCGACAAGGCACCTTGGCAAAGCACGTCATCTGACCTCACCAAGATGTCACTAGTATACGAGACTTACGTGGATTCATGAATGGCAGTTGTATCATGTACCCAAGGCGCAGCCGCTGTCGTTGTTGATTGGGCATCCTTGAATGTTTCCGGCGTTGTGAACAGTATATTTACATGTTGTCAATTGAGTCCACTGCTTGTTAGCATAGTTATATAATTTTTTACATAATTTCTAGAAAATGCTGCTGCAATTCGCGCTCAATATGGCACGTAAGTAACAGTACATAAGATATGCTTAAATTAGTGATGCATTATTTAAACAAACTGGCCTAGATTAATGTTTAAATACATACCAGTATCTGCTACAAAGGTGCAGCCATCATTTAAACCACACTTCGATTGCAACATTGAGCCAAGTAGGTTCAAAATGTATCTTGCTTTTAGCTTTATTTTTTTTATCGATGTTAAAAATAATTTTAGCAGCATTCTAAATCAGCGAAATTTAGCAGTAGGCTTATAAAACAGATTTGTAAACCATCGTACTAACACGTATAGTCGCGAGCCGAAGAAGAAAGTTTCGTTAATTTACTAACTAGCTGAAACAGTTTTTTTTTTTTTCAGAAAAAATAATAAAGCAAATAACGAGCTATGTTTAGCAATACTGTAAGACGATTTTACGAAACCTGTTCTTATTTAAACTTTATAATACAATCGCCAATAAATCAGTAATGAAGGATCGTAGCCGTAAGGGTGGAAGTGGTATGCTCATGGTAAGTTGGGAAACAGGGACAGAAATGGCACCGACGAGCAAGGTTAGGAGAGAGAGAGGAGATGCTAGGGCTAGAGCGGAGGAGAACATCTGCCAGCTACCAGCTGTGGTCAGTGTGGTGACAGTACCATCGTCTTAGATATGCACAACTCCTGCTGTAAGCTATGCCACATCCCTCCCTCCTGCCACACTGGTTCTATCACTCAGGTCAGACCTCTACAAACCTCGTGCACTCGTGTCTTAGCCCGGGCTCGACATAGTGACCACATGGTAACTCTACAACTCTGGGCAACATATCCTGCTTACTGACTCACGTACACTTACGACTATACACGATACGTTGATGGCTTAAAACAGAAAATAACTATATTAATAGCCTCTTTCAGCGTGTTCAAGAGTGTCATCCAGTTTTACGAATTTACGTATACTATCCTGATACCAATATGAATAGATTTATTTTTGTCATAGTCTTTTGTTTTTTTATTTATTCTTTCGGATATTTGTCGATTGAAGGCGTAGAATTTCTACATACCAATTATATAGCAAAAATGAAGTCCGTAAGTTATAATTTGTGGGATTGACAATGTTTTTTTAAAATTTATGTCTATTAATTCCACGAGAAACATTAATTTTGTTAAGTAGGAGGTTCAGTGAAAATTTTAATTATGTTGATTAATTTATATTTGTACGATATATGGTTTGATTTATAGACTCAAATTGTGACTGTTTTTCGATGTAAAGAAAATTTTGTTAGCTTTCATTGTTTTTTTTTGTATAATGGCATGTCGTTGTCCAAATTTGTCTAAAACGGTTGTAAGCTTGGAAGGAAAACTAGCTGATTTAGTGGAATCAATTAATTTACACTGAAGAACAGTGTACGTACTATACCAAGACCTGTATAACAAAACATTAAATATTTTTTCTGAATTAAAAAAAAAATCAGAATGGTAGTAACTTTTATTTTTAAGTCGGTATTTCTTTTAAAAATTCAAAATAAAATAATCCAACACAGTTCTCCAATGTGTATTATTTCATTTCGGTAGGTCAATTGGTTTTCCTTTCTATAGAGCGTCCCACGCTTAGATTGCATAGTTTAGTTGTATGGGCATTCGCTTTCTCTTTCCAATGCACTGTAAGTGCCATAACCAATGTTCATGTTTCGACGCGCGCTGTGAAAAATCCAAACCTTCCATATTGTATCCTTGAACTTAAATATATCACATATTGTATCATTGAACTTAAAGATATCACATATTTTACAGCATCGAAACACTCATCGGATATAGTTTTTCTATCATTTACATCATTATAAAGGGTTTAAAAATTCGAAAACAAAAACTTTGTACTTATGCTGTTTTCATGTATAATTAAGTATATCACATCATAACTTAATAAATAATGGAAAAATCGTATAAAAATATTTATTGAAGTTAGACGGGCGGTGAAAGCGAGAAAGTTGTTCATAACGATCTGAATTTATTTTTAAAAGCAACAGCACTACAATAGCTTCAACAATTTTCTAGTTTATAGTGTATAATGTTCTGCGTATTACGTCAACGGGCTCGCCCTGCAAACCAAGACATCAGATGGCCGCTCGATATATCGTTATCTTTATTGACTGTGAGGTTCTGTCAGTATAGGATAGTAATAACAAATGGTCTTCCTTTAGTTAGCAGATTTTCTTCGGCCCGTATATTATACTAGTCCAGGAGTGCACACGTACCTCGCCACCACGTGATTTGTTGTGTCCACTGACGGATTTCGGATCAAAAATTTCGTTAATGTGTGTTTTTTTGGTTGAAATTTATTTGTATGGAAGGTTAAACATACAAAAAGACGCAATATATGTAAGCTACGAGGGATTTAGCCAAATGTTGTGTTGAACACGTTCTAATATTTTCACATACGTACTATTAAGGCGGTTACGGAAGCTTTTAAAGTAACCAGTTGTTCCAAACGAACCATTTCCGCTCTTAGGAAGAAACAACAGCAACATTGTACCTTGAGCTAACTTGCAAAGTTGAAACTGAAAGTGAAAAGCAGCAATATTTCATTTCTGCTCTTTTTTAATTGTGTTACTATTCTGTGCAGGATGTTAGCCGATATGTGTATATGTGTGTGTATGTGTGTGTATGTGTGTTTATGTATGTATGTATGTATGTATGTATGTATGTATGTATGTATGTATGTATGTATGTATGTATGTATGTGTATATATATATTACAACTGGCTGCCTAAGGTTAGTAAAATTTAACTATTGGTTGATATTTTTGTGAAGTGCTCCATTGTTGTCGTCTTGCTCGTCACAAAATTAATCAATTTTTTTTTTAAGATTTTTTGTTTTGTGTATACGTAAATGTTTGCATATCTGCATAACAACGAGCTAGGACTTTGTGTTGGAAATATTTTTGAAAAATCATAAACTCTGTACGAGTGTTTATTAGTCGCTACTTCACACGAATATGTGAAGTGGTCTGTTTTTTTTGTCATTTTTTTGTCGTTTTTGTCATGTTAGTCATCATTAGTTTTTAATTATTTTTTATCTTAGTTTTTTAGCAGTTCTATGTATATGTAATTTTATTTTGTGTATCTGTAAAAAATGGTTAAGTGTAAGGGAAGGCTACATGCCTTAACTTCGCCATTTGATAAATAAGACAATAAATAAATTAATTGTGTGATACGATAATAATGTCTTTTTGATTATTAAAAATTATTTATAGTATATAAATTGTTATATAAATGTTATTATAAAATAATAGATAAATATCAATTTAGAACTATTAAATATTAAAGTAAACAATATACAGATTTATAGAACATATAATACGAAATGTCTAGGTGTTTCCAAATATCATAAGTTAAATTGGATAGAACATATAAATTTGATTAAGCAAAAATTGGCATCAGGATGAATTATTATATTTTATACATGAAAGTAATAATTGTCTTAAAAAACTCTGAGATTTATAACTATAACACTAGGACAAAAGTGTTTACTTTGTGGCTGTTAGCGTATATTGTATACAATCGCCAGTTTTTTAAAACTCAAACTGTAAGTTAATTAGAACAAAATTATAGGGTTCTTCTGGAAAATCCATATTATAGTGTAAATGATTCTGTATTATTGTATGTGTGTGATTATTATTAAATGTGTTTAACTATGTTGTTGTAATATTTATGTACTTTTAATATGTGCATGGTCAATTGTGCTGTGAAAAAATGTTTCGCAGTGCAACGTATTTTTTATATAAGATAGACCCTGTACTGGGAATATGTACAAGTATAATTGTTGTAATACTCTGCACTTAAATGTGGTCAACAGGATGCAATGAATAAATAAAAGTCCTAAACTAGAGCAAATACAAAAATATTCTTTCACACAATTTGTTTGCTGCGTTTTTTATTTACAAGACAAAAAATAACCTAGTTAGTTCACTGACGAAAATTCTGTCAACTATATAATCAGTTTAAACTTTTACGTTTTTGTCTTGAAAGAACAATATACTGACAGCAAAGCAAATTTAAGCACTACTGAAATACATATTTATATCAGCGCTCGTTTAAGCTAATAAATAAATGTTACAAAGGTAGTGTAAACGAGAGATCGTACCTTAACGGCCAAACGTTTAAACTATTTTGTGTCATTACATTCCTCCCATTTTAAACGTAATTTTAGAAAAAAATAATATTGACAAAAACAACCAGATTTTCCAGTTTCTAGGCGACACTTGGTTTTCCATAATGGATTTCATAATTATCAACATTACCACAACTATATTCTTGTCTTCAGACAGACGCTACTCCTATGGACGAAATCTTACGGGAAGTACGTTGTGGAAATTATTTATTTGCGAATTGCCTGTTTCTATTAATCTAATTAATTCATTTCGTTGGCGTATGTGAACTGTTTCTTATTTTAAAGTAACATAAGATGTGATTAGATGCATAAGCGTAATAGTGTGATGTAGTGCATCTTCAGAAGTTCGTATTGCGCCTGTGATCTGGCAACAGCGCGCGCCATAAGTCCTTTTCTGCAATCTAAGGTTGGGACGCTCTATTGCATACAACCTTTTATTACAAAGTTGAACTCTGAAATGCCGTTACATAAAAATATATGAAAGTGAAATGTTTCCATTACTTAAATAATTGTCACAGTAATGAAACGATGTTTCGTTCAAGTATGAAAATTATTAAAACAGGTAAATTTTTCGGTATTCTCCCGGCAAAAAAAAAAAATATTATTCGTTTGTAAATTTACAAAGGTATACTTTGTAATACTGCAAAGGAATTCCACCGACAGTTTCTGCGCTGTTAAATGTTTTTGTAAAATTTACAAATCATTGCTCTGTAGTCTTACAAACATTCATGAAAGTTCAAAATTCTGCCTGTGGAATTACCTGTTTAAGAAGTTACGGGGTTTATGTCTGTAAAAAACCTTAGACTAAAATCACACGTTAGCCGAAAATTACATAGTTAATAAAAATAATCACAGCCTCTGAAAAGTATTTTTCTGGAATGAAGTGAATTTTCATATTGAATGCATGCTTAGAAATTAAAATAATTTATATCACTGATCTATACATTAAATATACATACAAATAAAAAAAAGATCGGAGGATGGATGACAGGTGGAGTAGAGGTAGGTCGTGCAGCATTTAAGCACGGGGATGCGGGTTCGAGTCTGAGTGCCTCCGTATTTTTTTGTTTGTTTTTATTTTCAAATTAAATTCATGTAAGATGTATTTATTCAAGAGTTTTGTTTCATAATTAAAATAAAGCGAATATTTAAACATTATTTTTTTCTTTGCTGAAAGTGCAACTACGCAGGTATTGCCTGTAATTTTACAAACTTATACTTTGTATTATTTTACAATTACAGCCACTGTACTTTTATAAGAAATTTCTTTGGGAATTGGGTTTGCAAAGATTTTTCTTGTAAAAGTACAAAAGAATTATAGTGAAAAGCTTCATAACATAAAATGCAGACTATTATTTAATGCGTTGATTGAGTAGGCTATTAATGGTTTCCGACCTAATGACATAATGTTACGTAAAAAAATATTTTTTTTTAAATTTGTCATTAATGAAGAAGTAACAAGGAGGATTCATCATACTAACCAAATAACAGGAATCTTCGCAATGTGTGTAACTGTATCATGTAGGAACAGTGATTTATTTTTTTGGGGGGGGGGGAAGAGGGAAAATTAAATGTTACGCTAATGTTCGTAGTTTGTGAAGTTAAGAAATCGTGCATTATGAATGTGAGGGCGACGATAGTCGTGTGGCTATGATGGCGAGGTTGTGGGGTGAGATGATATATATTATGTGTGGCCAAGTAACTTTATATATTTTCAAAGTTTATAATGTTTTGATAGTAGCCTGAACACTGTATACCATTGTGCAGTGTATTTTTGTGCTGGACAATTCCTCGACGTGACAGGGTGTACAGTAACGGCAAATGTGCAGGATGTGTTATTGGCCAGGACTAACACCCTGGTGTGGGAACCACGTAGGGCTATGGGTACAGCCGAGTACTGGGTTCAGCAGGGTCTGGTGAGGTTGTAGCTAAAGACGAGCCACACACATCCATCATGTAGCACAGACACGCCTACGTGTGAACGGCACTGCTGTCCACTGCAGCCGTCTCCAATGATACATCGATCACTCTACGTCGTCTCAGCTCTCTCTACGGCTGCTTGGGTCTGTGTGTCTGCACCAGAGACTTGCCCACGTCTTCTTAGCAACTGCCTGCACACTAGTGTTAGGGCGAGGAGGCGAAGATAAGACGTGCTAGTTTATTTTATTACACGTTGTTTGTAATGAATATTAGCAAACAACAAACTGTGTGACCAAATATTTTCCCTAACTAGATTTAACTACATTGTAGATCTTCGACACATGATATGTGCTAAAACTGCAGTATTTAGACGTGCATGTTATGTGTATCTTTGGCCGTAGGAGCATAATGGTAGGTTAATTGCCGAGGGACCATACCCCAGACACCTTCACTGAGTCAAGCGGACATGCATGTTAGAGAAGTTTTCCTTACTAAGTCCTGGTCATTTCTTACAACAGTAGTCCATATGTGTTGTTGAGGTATGGCACTCAACCAGAACAATGTTCATAAACGTGGTTGCTGTTAAAAAAAATAATATATCACAAAATATGACTTCCAGTGTACGTACAATGCTAATATTGTACTTAAACACGATGTACTGTACAATTATCTTAGTTCTTATCATTGTACTACAAGTTGTGTGTCGCGGTCTATAATGACCTCACTGTCGACGAGATGTATAGTCCACTTTCCTTACAGTCTTCATGGTTTGTGATGTGTGACCACGTGTCGTCCATATATTGCCAGTAGTTTGCTATGAACCTTCATTTTGTGTATAACATGGATACATGGTATCTATTTATCTGCAAAAAAACGCTTTATTTGCAACGAGGAAGGTGTTAAAATGTGTTCTAAAGTAAATTTGTTTCCAACCACCAGCTGAATAGTGACTGTAGCTAGCACAGTTTCTTAACGTGTCTACTAGAATATGTAAGACGTCTAGTTTGTCTCTGGTTGCTGTGTGGAGCTCTAGGCTGGAGAAATATGGCTGCTATCTACTCCAGCTGGCTAGGGTGTGTCTGACTGGAGTGACGCGCCAATATTTCTTGTCATCAACTCCTCCACTGGAAGCAGGCTGACGAACCAATGAGGTCGCATGTTCTCGGGTCTGTACATACTCACGAGCTCGCCAGGAGTAAAGCCCTACTTCGTATGCGATCTTCTTCTGTACAAACTTCCCTAACCTAACAGCTCGCCGCGTAGAGGTTCAGCACGTATCATTATTCCCAGAGTCTACTAGTCTTGCGCCATACATTCACCCTACAATACATACCTTGCATACTCGCATGTAAGAACACACAACTCTTCACGAGAATTTTTTTACAAATATCACTACTTGCTGTAAACTCTTTCTTTATTTACTACAACGCTATTTTCGTTGCAGCAAAGACTATTTGGTTTTTATTAATCTTTATAAGTAGCATTGCCATAAAGAATTTTTTGTGACAAGTATAGGGCCTATAGTAATGGAAACAGAAATTTGTGTTGTGTTAAATATAGTTCGCCAGTAATCGTACAGTTTTAGAAATTTTTTAAATTTTAAATTGTGTAATATGCGAAAAGAAAATATGTTTATCAAAGAAAACTTCTGGAATGAAAACATTTGTAACTAAAGATACACACCATAAATCATGTATCAAAATATATTTTTTTATTATTCTAAAGTAAATTCTTAGGGCGAAGAGAATTTTAGTGTTATTGATTAAAAACAGAACCATAAGTACAACCAATCAAAAATGTAGGTGTGGGAGACGTATCTTACTCATCGAGTCAAATAAGTCACAACGGTAAAATAGTTTTGTTTCAGCCTCAAACACTTAAATCGTACATATTCCAACAATCATTTTAGCCGCAACAATTTTTATCCATCAAATCATGAATTTAGTGAGATGACAATGATATCAGAAATAAATCAGAACCGGCTGTTAGAAGCCAGCTCTTGTAAGTTATAAACTTTTGTACTGGCCAGCTTGCACTTCGTGACATTAAGATTTACGTAATTTATTATTGTTTGCTTGTATACTAGGTTTGTTAGTTTATGTCTTTGAAGATCTCACATTGTACAAGTGTCAATTATGACAAAAATGCGCAACGAAAAATGTAACAAAAATAATGGAAAATTAACTACACAAATAAAAATATGTCTCATAGTGCACTGAAGTTAATTCAATTAATCAATAAGAACATATATTTACCACAATTCATTATAAAGTGTCGTGTGCTTATTCCCGTTATACGTGAACTGCTTTATTTAACAAATGGCAGAAGTATTTATTAACTAAATTCTGCAGTAATTATAGTTTCTGATGAAAATAAAGTAAAAATACTCTAAACCACAAATTTTGTACTAGCCAGTTGCTTATGAGCGGAGTAACTTTTTTTTATACCAATCGTCGCAGAAGTTAGTTCAACAAATATTTTTTGTCAGTAGCGAAAAAATTAAAGAATAATTATTCAGTAATATTAACCATTTTTATCAGATTAATGTAGTGACTACACTCAAGAGATCAATAAAATTTTATGAATCGTACTTATTTTTATCACTTTCATCCAGCCTTTTAGAAACTTTTAACAAACGAAAAAAAACTCTTATTTAAACCTATACGTTAACGGAGCACGCTTGCAAAGGCCTCCACTTTCGTACTGACATATGCAGGGGAAATAAATGCAGAATGTAAAGGTAACTCATTAAGTTGCCAACCAAGAAGGGTAAATTGTAATTTAAAAATGCACTTACGTGTGAGGTAAATGTTGGTGTTATGACGCAACATCGAGTATAGTAGACGAATATTTGCAGGTTGGAATGTGTTGGTTCTGTGTCGAGTTGTCAGATGGGTCAGTTTACAGCCGGGCAGCTAACACATGGCTGCCACTACAGTATTGTTGAAATAGTTCAACCTGGCCTTTGATACGTTCCAGTAAGGAGGAAAACTGAAAAATAAATATACTTTGTTCATTTACAAAACTTATAAAAAAATTAATACAGTAACACTAAACTGGAAATGTATTATTGTTAATATTTCACACTCCTGCTAATAAAGGTTTATCCTCACACCAGTCTATACCTTCTCGCTAGTGAATGTAAATGTACATGCTTCTATAACGAACACTCCCGCCGTCGCACTCTTCTCACAGTCGTCGCAGCTTCTCATGCACCGCTTCTCTGTTGTTGCCTCTCGTTACGTCGTCCATCACCTTACCGTGTACCGCCTTTAAACGCCCTACAATCACTTTACTACCCAAACAATGCCCTCACTAATTATAGCGAGTGAGTTCCAACAATAAAAGCGATGGACGCATTTAAAATGTTCCAGTGAGTTATGTTGCACACATAAATGACCACATGACTCAGTTAGCTTACATAGACCGAGAGTGGTATGCACATGAAGGAGGCAACGCCAGGAGATCGGCTCGTAACAGTATCATGACGTGGCTACTATCCCATAATATAATACAGCCAACGTCTACGTGCTTTATTTGAATTGCCGTTCTGATGTGTGTTCAACATAGTCGTGGACCTTAACTCTATGCCGCACGTGTGTACAACACAGTCGTCGACCTTGATCCTATGCCGCAGGTGTGTACAACATAGTCGTTGTCCTTGATCCTATGCCGCATGTGTGTACAACATAGTCGTTGCCCTTGTCACTATGCCGCATGTGTGTACAACATAGTCGTCGAGCTTGATCCTATGCCGCATGTGTGTTTAATATAGTCGTGAACCTAGACCCTATGCTGCATGTGTGTTCGATATAGTCGTCGACCTTGACCCTATGCCGCATGTGTTTACAACATAGTCGTTGTCCTTGATCTTATGTCGCATGTGTGTTTAATATAGTCGTTGACGTAGACCCTGTGCCGCATGTGTGTTCAACATAGTCGTGGACGTAGACCCTGTGCCGCGTGTGTGTTCAACATAGTCGTGGACCTAGACCCTGTGCCGCATGTGTGTTCAACATAGTCGTGGACCTTAACTCTATGCCGCATGTGTGTTCAACATGGTCGTCGACCTTGACCCTATGCCGCATGAGTGTTCAACATAGACGTGGACCTTAACTCTATTCCACATGTGTGTACAACATAGTCGTCAACCTTGATCCTATGCCGCATGTGTGTTTAATGTAGTCGTGAATGTAGACCCTGTGCCACATGTGTGTACAACATAGTCGTCGGCCTTGATCCTATGCTGCATGTGTGTTTAATATAGTCGTTGACGTAGACCCTGTGCCGCATGTGTGTTCAACATAGTCGTCAACCTTGATCCTATGCCGCATG
>PNEQ01038893.1:0-23747 GCA_003012365.1 Medauroidea extradentata | reverse complement strand
AGTTTTGTTAAAGGCAACTGTGGCCAATATTGAAGTTATAGAAAACTCTAGTTTCTCTGATGTAGAGTACTTCTTAAAATTGTTTCCCTTCATGTTAACTTTGCATGAAAATGAAACCAGGGAACTTGCAATTGATGTACTACACAACCAATTTACTTCTCTTCAGCTGGAAGATATTTCATCTCTGACAACACAAAGTAATGATATTGTAGAAAAGTGGTCAACTGTGGAGAAGATAAATGGGATGGATGGAAAACCAAAATTTGATCGACTGGCTAGGATGATGTTTTCCATATTAACCATTCCCCACAGTAACGCAGACTGTGAAAGGGTGTTCAGTGTCGTGAAGAAGAACCGAACCCAGTTTAGGTCACAGCTGTCTAATAACTGCTTAGAAAGTTTGTCACTTATTAAATCGAGACAAGTAGGTGCCTGCTATGAACAAGTGTTCACTGACGAATTTTTACAGAAGGCAAAGAAGGCAACAGCTGTGTCTCTCAAGTGATTGGAAGTCTAGGGACAGCAAACTGTAAATATCTGTACAGTGTAGGTAAATTGTAGGTTAATATATTTGAACTCTTAATTTGATTGGTGTAGTGTTGACAGTCGGACATGAAAATCGAGCTGGTATGTTGTTGACAGTTGTACATGGCCTGAGTAAACTTACTTAGGTTATGAAGATGTTAGTCCTGAAATAATAGTTTGACTCCTCACTGCAGATTATACAGGTAAGCTGAAACATCTGTTCTATAAATGTGTGTTGTGTATGTGTGAGTGTTTAAAAATAGTGAAAATAAGTACCTATGTATATATCTATCTGGTCTTTGCTGAAACTTTATTTTCATTGAATTTTATTTTGATATTAAAATAAGTAAGATTGAAAAATATAATTATGATAAATTTCGGAAAAAAATTGCCGCACTTAATTTACGCTGGAATTAACCATTTTAAAAAGTTTACTGGATTAGAAATTTCAAAAGTTGGCAAGTATGGATGTTGCGAAATGTGTATATTTGAATGGGATGAATGGAAACATAGGAGAGTGAGTGTGTGCTATTTGTCTTTCGTGATAAGAAGGCAAAAGGGTAATTGCCTTAGAGAGAGACATTAAGCATAAGGAGAGAGACGTAATTTAGTGCATTGTTTGCGTTGTATTTCATAAACTGTGAAGAGTTTGTAACATATGTTCTGTTTGTGAATGGAATTTTCTTAAAATTACCGGACATTCCTTTTCTTGCTCAAGAATGGTGTAAAATAACGTATTGTCACTAGTCGCTATAAGCGTATATTAGCTGATATTTGTGAGCCTTGGCCTGTGTAATACGCGATTTGTGGTTTTGGATAAGCATTAGGGGGTTTTGTTTTGAAGGCAGTGAGCCTCGGTGAGTCGTTTGAGTAGTGTATGGCTCATAATTAACCTTGAGTTATGAGATTAGTTTCACAGGATGATGTACTTGCCTTAAAAATGGGATCTTCTTCCACTTGATGCATTTCCTTTTCTCAGAAATGTTTAGATTCTTATTCAAAAGATATATTTGCTGGGGGTTGTGAAAAATATAAACCCTTGCTATGTGGCACAGGCCTCATAGCAGATGACAAGCCAGAATACTTCACTGTGTGTTTTGACTTACCACTAATTCCTTTCATCCTTGGAAGACAGAAGTAACAGTCGGATGACTCATCTTTTGGTTAACACCACACCATGGGAACTGTGAATGTCGTATATCGAGAACCCTTGGTCCAACCTGTCCAATGTTTCTCACAGGTTGAATAGCAGACATGAGGAGCCCAGTTCTTTTCTTGACCACCTACTTCACACCCGACATATAGTTCTTATCATTTTCCAACCACTGGGGCAAAATTTCATTTTTGTGTTTTAAATGTTTCTTCCCCGAAAATGTAGCAGAAGTTATTCAGATCGTTGATACACTTTCTTGACATATTTAGGACACAACAGACCTATGCTGCACACAAATGTACCATCCATACACAAGAAATGAGAATGAACAAGAAACGTGCATATGCAGTGATAGTCTTAGGTACATTGACACAGCAGCAGGATGCCTGTTGATAAGTCCATACCTGCTGCTGCGTCAGTATACTTGTGACTATCACTGCGTATGCACATGTGCATGAGTAGCAAATCATCCTTTGCAGAGCTCCATTTCATTTGGTTTTGTGTGTTGTACGTGGCTAGATATTGCAGTCTTATCAGGAAAGAAAATGCTGAGGTAGGGGAAAGGCATAGAGGACATGAAATATGAAAATCCTCAGTATGCCAAATTATATTTTTTTATTTGTTTCCCATCTATGAGGAATAACAAATAAAGCCAATATCATTTGACAGCTCTTTCAATTCTATGTTGATTGTTTTTCTAGTGCTAAAAACGTTCGTATCAGTGATGTACTCTACAAAATACAGGATGTCCCATAAGCCCTGGTGCTAAGAAAATGTCCAGGCACTTAGAAAAAGTCAGGTCGCTTAGAATGTCACTTTTTTTTTTTTTTACCTTAGGGGGCACCTTAAATGTTTTGTTGACACTACATGCCTACTGTCTCTCAAACTGCAAAACGTCATAGCTGCATGTTGCTCCATCGCGCCGGCCACATTATATTGCGTAGAAAGTAACTTGCATCATCAAATTTGCATGTACGAAGCTCATTGTGGCCATCAGTTTGAAAATTTTGTAGTCATGATTGCACATGAAGGTGTACCACACCGCAGCAGTCTTATGTCAGCACATTGTCATTACAACCACATTCCTAATTTCTCCCATTTCAATTTCTCTTATGAGACTGGTCTTATGGGACACACTGAATTGCGTAATACATTATGTTAATATAATACTGATATAATAATCTGCAGCTGTAGTGCAACGTACATATAATCCTTGCCTAGTAGAACATAACCCTGTCCAGAATAAATGTTTTGTAAATATCATAACAAATAATTATTAAAAATGTAGTCTCTGTAAAATACTATACAAGAATATGTAAGCAATTTTCACTGAGACAAGGAAGTTGTGTTAACGGTTTATAGACGTGGTACCTAGATGTTCAGTTGTTCATTTGGTCATTAGAATAGGGAATCTTGGCATGTACCTGCTTTTGTGTATGCAATGCAGATCTTCTTGTAGTTAAGTCACACTGTGAACTTTATTAAGATAATGTAAGTTTGTAATGAAATTCATTGGTATATAATTTAGTGCTGGAAGTGTTCAAAGTGTAAATGCAGTAATCTCAGTAGTAACTTGCCACTCAGTGTTCAAGCGTGTGAAGGACAATGGCACTCACTGGACTCGGTCACAATCGCAATCACTGTGTCAAACAAATTTTAATAAACTTTTTGGTTTCCTCATTTTTCTGTGGATGTTTTAAGGGTTTTTGTGGAGAAGTAAAGGAATGTGTTGGCTAGTAAACATATTTTAGTTATATGTATGCATTACAATATATATTTTTCTTTAATAAAGATATTTTGTTTTTCTTACATTTTTTTACTTTTTTTTTAGGTTTCTGAAAATCTTTTAGTTAATTTGCTTTGTTCGTTATTCCAAAGTTCGTTGAATCATGGTTCTTGTAGCAGTGGACTAGGTCAGCAGTTAATTTAAACATATTTTTGATTGTATTTTGTTGAACCCAGCATCTGATTGCTAGAGCATCTTGGTCCACTAACGTATGTAGTACACAAGCCGTTTGTTACCCTCAGTGTGGTTCTCAACCTTGTGTCGAGTGTGAAGACCAGATAGTGGTGAAAGGCAAAATGGTTACTAGATCACAGTCCTCTAGTCTGCAGAAATGCCCTTGCACCAAATAGGTGTTTGGGGTGTTGATGCGTGAGTTTGTGGTTATAGTTTGCCAGAAGTAATTTGCTTGTTGGGCTGATATTTTCGGCATGTCCAGTTATGTCCTTAGCATGAGTAAGTGTTCTTGCTTTACCTATTTTCTTTTTGTGATTATCGTGAAAGGAGAATTAGTAGGTGAGAGTATAAGATCCTTCTAATTTAACTTTGTTTTCTTTCTAATAATTTGTTAGTTCCTAGCCAGTATTCTGTACTGATGTGCTCTTTCTTTCCTTGTCAGTGGTTTAAGCTTGCAGATGTGTGACTTGCGTTATATTAGCTGATATTAAGAAAACTCCCCCTTTTTTTGATTACAGTTGGGTTGCATCAGTGTTTTAGGTTGAATTAAACACTCTTTGATAATTAACAGTTTCCTTTAACTTTTTAATTGCAGATATCAGATTTCTTGTTACATTATGCATTTAAGATATGCCTCTGTTTACAAGTAAGTGAAACATACAGTGTCGTTCTTAAATTGTATCAAAATGTTCAGTAATGTACACCAAAATAGTCATAATTAGTACAAAAGTGTACCTATGGTTAAACACTTACGAATATTTATAGATGTCACAAATGAAACATGCAGGTATATGTTTGTAGTAAATTTATTTAAATTGAAACTCTCTATCTTGGTGAGTAAAGTTCTGTCGACTTCAGTTAGATCAGCGACTTATTTTTCACAGTTGTGTGTGTGTGTTATGGATAGTTGCAATGTACCTTAATTTGTGGCTTTGTGTTTGGTGGCATGGAAATCTCTGTCTTTAATTAATACCTTGACATTTGACCTTGTAGCTGTTGATCAGACAGAAATCTTTTAATAAGAAGACAATAATAAAATAGTTGTAATTGTGTTATATTCATTGCAGAGTCGGTTAAAACCTGGAAGAATGCTGTTGGTGGATACGCACAAAAAAATGATGATTCAGGACGTTGAACTAAAGATGAATATGGCGATAAGTCGTCCACATTCAGAGTGGCTTAAAGAACAGGTATTTAATCTAACAATTACTCATTATTTATAATGCCTCTCATTGGATTGCTTGATTACTTATAATCTATTAAAATAAAATTCTCAATTTGTATTTGTCTGTTGAATTGTACTATGTTACTTTTTCATATCTAAACTAAAATTTTATCATAATTTTTTTAAAGCATTCCATATTTTTTTTTCCTTCGTGGCATTTCAGTAAGATATGTAGTATATTATGAGGAGTTTGTTGTAGTTGTATTAGTTGCGGTTAAAGTTTTTGTAGAATTAATTGTAGTTACTGTAGCTTTTATTGTTGTAACTGATAAAATTAAAGAGTAAATAAAAATGCCTAAGACAGCAAAATGTAAATAAGATTTTCGAAAAAATACTTAACATGAAGATATTTTTTAACATAGAAGTTTAACAGTGGAACAGGCAATGCTGAGTATAATTTTTAGATTAAGGGTGATATAAACGGAGCACTCAGCAGAACTTGCAATTAATTAAAAACATGTTTTATTGGACAAATAGATGTTAATTTTTGAGTGTGTTGAAATGTTTACACTGGTTTTTAGGTACATGGATGTTTTCAAAATAGAAATAGTAAACTGCTGAAAGAAAAGAAACGGTGTTCACTTTATTGTGAAATGCCTATATTCTTAGACGTTCTCGTAACAAGCCCGCAAACTTTTAGCGGACAAGAATTCATACTCTCACAAACAACCATTCAAAGGCCCACTTACTATTGGCATGTTCATGGACGTATTTGGCACATCCTGCTACTACGCAGTGTTTGCAGGTCCGATGACCCTGTGCGAGGACTGTGGCTACAACTAGAAGCAAGTGTTAAATAAAATGGTGAATTTCTGTGTAACTTTTTTCCCAGGAGTGCTTACTACTACAGTTGCCGATACACAATATTGTAACCGAACATCTAAAATTGATGTTTTGAAAAACGTGAATGAGGTAAAAAAATTATATATCATCTCAATTATTTGCTCATTGCTCTTAACAAAGCATCAATAACTGGATTTAAGCTGTTAACATAAAATCATTGACAAAATGCAATGATAAACACCAATTTATGATAAAATACTGTACATAATTTATTTTAAAAAAATTTGTGCTACAGTTTTCCCTCCACTGAACATATAAAGTTTGTTAACATTTTACCAGAAAAATATTAGACAATGTTCAAATATTACATTTATACCTACCAATTCAGACACAAAATAAAGTTACAAATATTTCATTAAAACTCGTAAAGTGATGGAAACACAAAATTTACTAAAATTTTAAATTATTTTTAGGTTTATTCTTTGGGTCGGTTTCACCAACCTCTATTCAGCATTTAACATTTGTTGAGAGGATTAACAGACAACTTAACATGTAAAATTTTTTGTTAATCCCCTGTAACAAATGTTAAATGCTTAACAAATTCTATAGAAACTAGATCTTAGTATAACACATCTATTAATGAAGTAAAAAAAAATTTTTCGATCTGTTAACAATGGTCTGTGTTAGTTGCTGGTGTATGATGCGAGTGAGCGAGAGATTTTGTCAGCACTGAATATCGAGGTCTTTAGCGCTGGTGACGGATGACATGAAGAGAGTATGGAGCATCACCGAAGGAATACCAACACGTCCGCTACACACTGCACAGTGACAATACCTGTCTGCGTTGTTCCTATTACACAATTAAATTCAGACAAACTAAAACATGTGACAGCTTATGTGATTAATTATGTTAATTTAAAAGTTATATTTAGGCATACCAAACATATATATAAAACCTTTTTTTACTGTGTGCCATGATCAGATACTTAATAAAACAATGACATTAAACAGAACATAACAATTATTTGGAATTTAATGATGCCTCTCAAAATCTGCTATAAAAGGAAGACGTTTCCTTTGTTTTATGTGTAGAGGTGGATGACAGTAACGACACTAGTGATGTTCGCGGCGGTTGGTGCCATAGGCACATGGTACGCTACTTCAAAACACGCTGCTCTGATTTTAGTGCACTGCTGCTACGTTATACTTCCTCACTGGCAAAACAACACTGACTCTAAGCTGGCACAAAATGCTTGGCATAGCACTCTTTACATTTCACCACACCACATTTCACACGCACTTGTCCTCCTTTGTTGTCGCTGTGGGGATTGAAGCACTCTGAGAAAACAAGTTTTGAGACTGGTTGTTAACATACCCAGCCATGCCCCCCCTCGCCCTCCCAGAGACAACTGGTCTCAGCTGAGGCGTGTAACCTGCGAAGTTGGAGCACCATTCATTCTAAATAGAAAACGATGAATATTCAGTTTCCCAGTGAGTTTTCACAGATTCATATTTTTAAAACTCCTTCATTCGGAATTAGTGAGAAATGTACAGATTGCGTCAGCGAAATAAGTAACAAGAATTGCTCTTAAATACATTTATTAAAAAAGGCTAATTTTACATAAAACGTAAATTTGATTTTTTTAAAATTTGTGTTATATGATCAATGAATGCAAGTGCTAAAGAATAAAATTTAGATTAACAACGGTAGTCACACCCAAGACCTTTGGCACATCACGCCAATATTCTAACCATTAACCCAATTTGAAAATTTGATCAATATGCTTGGCGTAGAAGTACCTGCTTGTTTTTTTTATATTGGTTATGTGTTAAGTTTTGACAGGCCTTTCGTAACAATAGACTATTTATAGTGGAGTGTGAATTTTTGAGAGGAGGGTAATTTCATGAGTGAAACTGAACATTACTAAATTTCTACTACCCAGAACAACCGAACACAATGCAGATTTGCAATATAGTCAATACTGTGCATTGAAGTGTAAATAATCAAAACAAATAATTTTCTTAAAAAAACTAGCAATAAATGAAAAGAAAGTTTGCATTAGAAACGGTGGTGCACTGTACGTTACACATAGACTAAACGCATGTGAAACTGTTGAAATTACATTTCAGTTACTGATTTTAAACCGTAATTTTCACTTTACTGAGTAAATAGTAGAATTTGTACATGATAAATAGTGACATATACTTAGTCAACCTGTTACCTAATCTATATTTTTTGCTCACCTTTTCTATCAGTTAACGTTGACAAAACAACAGATTCACCAGTGAAAAACCTTGCAACTTATTGAAACTGTGAAAGTTTCTCAGATTCAAATTTAGAGTGTTTAAAAACAGTCCATCAAAACTTAAGTGATCGTTCTCCTGTGTGGTTGTAAGAATGGATTTTTCGAAATTCGACCTGGTAGGGTGTGAAAAGTAGGGAAAGTATTTTCGAAGAATCGTCGCTAGAGGTCGAACCCGACGGCCTATCATCGAGATTTTTACTTGAATGGGCACACAAAAAAATCTTACGATCGAATTTCAGGATTCTTCGAAATTAGGGTGTAATGACCTTAAATGTGTTTTCAATTAATTAACGGTAACTATCGAACCCTTCGGTAAAGAATAGGTTTTCACTTTAAAATGATGCTTATGTAAATACCTAAAAAGTTGATTTTCCTTTTGCTTAATATTGTCTTCCAAGCAGTTAAAAGGGGGAAATTATGATTTTATTAATTGTCAGTATAGTTAGAACACAATTAGCTATCATCGTGATTTGTACATAAATTGGCTACGTGTACAAATGACTAAGACGAGTTCAAGACAGTTTGATATGTGATAGTTAAGGGGGTGAAATTATTTGAAAGGCATTTCCGATTATTCCTCCATATCAAACCAATTAAGACTTCGAAGTGCTCTATGCTTTAGAGTCATTCTTATGTAAATATACAAAAGTATAATTTAAATACATTTTCCGAATTCGGCCCTAAGGAGGTAAAAAAGGGTTAAATGTGTTTTATATTCACAATCATTATACAATTACCTTATTGATCTTAAATATGTCGAAACGATTTTTGTTAAGTGCTGATGCTTACTCAAATACCTGAAAAGTAATTTCATGAATTCTCAAAATTTCATAAGGGGTGAAAAATTATTAAATGTGTTTTCAACTAATTGTCAATGTATATTGAACCCAGCAGGCTATTTTATTGTGTTATTCACGTATAAGGGACACCAAAAAGTAGTTCGAAATGTGATTCAAAGGTTTTTCGAAATTTAGTCTCTTAGAAAGTTAAAAGACCTGGAATGCGTTTCAAATAAATCCTCGGTGAATATGAAACCCATCGAGATATTCAGTTTATTTTTGCTTCAGGATGATGACTAGGCAGTGACCGTAAAAATGATTTAAGGATTTTTCTAATTACGTACTTTCAGTACTGCAAAGGGGGGGGGGGCATGTTTTTTTTAATGAATAGTTGATTTAGCTTTGGGTAATGATTTACCCTTCAATAGAATACTCATATAAATGCTTAAGATGTGAAAGTAAGTTTTTTTTTTAATTTGCTCTCTAAAGTTTTGTAATAATGTAACATTTTGTTTTCGATCAGCCCATGATATCTATCTAACCAGCAGAGATATTAAATGCTATTAGCATCACATGGATGCTTATGTGAAAGGTTTAAAAAAGTTACATAATATTTAATTTTACTGTATATGATAACCAAATTATTAAGGGGGAAACATACAGGTTGTAAACTTCTCAAGGCAGACAGTTCGAAAAGCAGACATGACCAATGAAAAATAATTTATACCAAAGTTTCAATCCTTGATTCTTTCTCTCATGATTAACCTCAAGGTTCAGGCACCAGTTGCATTTCTTCCTAATGGCGCTAAACTTTAAGTGTAGGTTTTGTAAAAAAATATTTTATTTAGGGCACGGTCACCAACGATTGTGCTCGGGGGAAATCAGTTTTCATACCACGTAAACTACGTATTTCATTCGATTACATTCTTACATTTAAGAGACTGTGATTACACCTTAAGGTCAATTTTGTTGCAACTACAAATAAGGCCGAGGATAAGTCGCTATTACTGGCAGTGACTTAGGATTGTGTTTCGCGTGGACATCTGTAGCTACTTAGACTGCTGCAGAGTTAGCTCAACTAGTAATTTGTAAGTTATTCTAACACTCGAGAGCAGAGCTGCTAATTTAGTGCACAAAAAAGGTTCTTAACTTAAAGTAAATATTATCTGCTACGAGTAATGCACGTGCGTAAAAGCGCGGTAGATCTGATAGTTGAACAGTGAGAGATAATATTAAGTTAGGATTCCAACTTTTCAGGCCTTGAAGAGTATATGGATTATAAACTATCATGACATAACTTAAATTCACACCAGTGCCTTACACAGCATTCGAACCCAGAACCTCCTGCTCCGTAAAGTGATGTTACAACCACATTGAGCAGCAAGCAAAAAAAAATACTTCCACTGTACGTAACAATACGACTACAAAGAGAAATGCTGTTATTATTTCTCGATGGTAATGCTTGCTTTTGGAGTTATCTGTCTCAAGAGGTTTACAAATTAACTTTGGCCCGCCAGAATCGGTCAGAGACAAATACTAGGATATCAAAACTTTAGAGACAGTCTTCTGAAGCCTAAAGTACTGCTATATTTAATTGGGTTAAAGGAAGTTTGTTATGCCGCGAAAAGATTTTTAATTCCAACTATACTCCACTTCATATATGTTTGGATAAATCTGACAGCAACATATGGGCAATATTTTGTAATATTTTATTATTTGTGTCACTACACAAGACAAACGTTGCAGTACAAATGCTGAAATGGACATTTCCGGTTCATTTTAGAGCTAAAAATATCTTGCATTGTTCAACAAATTGCAAAATACTGAAAATTTGTGAAACAGAGTATACCAAATTTGCAGCCATGGAGATTAAATGTGAAATAAATGCTAAAATATCTCATTTTCCTTGCTATTATACCAAACATTTTATTAAAAAAAAAAAAAAAATTAAATATTGTCATACCACTCGCCACCCGCCAAGGAGATCAGGGTTCCATCATCGACGGGGTCGTTCTCAGAATTTTCGTATTGAGAAATGTGGCGAACGTTGTCGCTTGCCAGTAGGTTTTCCTGTGGGATCTTCCTATCCCTCTCCCTTTTCATTCCATCACTTTCCCACGGGCGTCCAGTTTGAAGTCTGCACTCAGTGTACGATACCCTTCCGTCGGATACCTTTTCCAAACAATACTTATTTACAGATAATTAAGAACTTTAGCATTGATTCCTGACTGAAATTATTCGGCTACAAGGCAGGTGGTCAGAGCCCTCAAGGGCTTTAAGTACATTGGACTGTGTTTGTAAATATGTTTCTATTTAAAAAAAATATTCCACAAGTGTTCATTTTGTCATAATACGAGTAGAAAATACACTTTACAAGATAACGTAAAGGCAATTTTAAAACAACACGTTTGTTAGAAAAATTATTAAGAAGCCCCTCGAAATGAATAAAAAAGTTTTTTTCAACCTGTTATATCTGAAAAACTACTTACGGTATTTGTGTGAAACTACTCTAGAAACACACAATGCACATGGCTTAAAACTTTCCATCAATAAAAAGTGGGGTGACCCTAAGCTACAAGGGGGAAAATTTGCATGCTGCTTACCTTTTAAAAATTAACTTAATTAATTGGTGATTATACTTTGTAACATGCTTATATCTTCATGCCAAATATCAAACACTATTGGTTACATATTTCAAACACGTGTACATTAAACTGTTGTGATCACTTCAGCTGAACAACTCGCAGATGTTTAAAAGGCACCATGTTTGTGTAGTTTGGTTTGCATATGTCAAACTTTCAGAAGGTTAATGATGAAAAGAAAAAAATATAGCCATAAATACGTACAAAATAAATTAAATCATATGTTAGCAATATCAGACCATTAATCGACTACAAAACAAAACATGGCATATAGTTCAAATAATTTGAAGCTAAAGTCAACATTAACTATCACATAGCAAGATCAGTACGAGATGTATCGAAGTCGCGAAACATCCTTGAAATATAAACAGAGATAATGGATGTAAGTTAATAAAACCTGGGGTTTACTCTCTAAAATACTCAAATGACCTGCCAGGCCACAAACATTGTTGGCAACCACAGCATCCAATCAGATGATGCCAACAGCGAATGGACGCCGCAACTCAACTGACTGCCTTAATTCGCGCAGAACTCCTTTTAAGAGGGCGAGGTACATAATTCAATACTATAAGCATTAATCTATAACTGTAGGTTTCTTGAAGCCAAGTTGCGAAAATTAAACAATAGCAATCCTAGACAATAGTTTTACCCAACGTTTTAAAAAAAATTGTTTGCAGTGTTATGAACTTCTGAGGCACAATCTCTGACGCCAGAACCTCGTGCATTTAACTGCGGCGCAAGATATCACGTATTACGAATTAGTAATTTTGGATAAATATGTACTCATAAAGTTGACAAATACCATTATCTAGGATTGTCATTGAGTGTTTTATCCAGATTGGCTTTGAAATAAGCGTAGAAATCAATTGAAGTTTTCAGCGTTTATTTATCTGTCACACACTCTTAAGGTTACAAAATAAAAAACTTTAAATGCACGTGTGTAATCAAAATCATTTTAAAATTGTTATCATTCGAACTTATAAGTTTTAAGTTTCATCTCATGCGAAAATGCAAAATTCAAAAGCAGTTTATTCCATCTCAAGGTAACACAAGTGAATTTTGAGGTTTTGTCCTTGTGATTTATTTATCGTGGTTACGAAACACATATATATAGCAAAGGGAAACAACAGTAGATTGTTTTTTCTTTAACTGATTCTGTTAAAATAAAATATATCAATACATTGAGGCTACTGTTGTCAAAGATAATGGTGAAAGCTTGAGAGCGCGTTCAGCCAGCCTTTGAACACAGCGCCTGCGTTAACAAGTCTAGATGAACTTTTGAAACACAAAGTTTCATAAAAAGTCAAATACCATCTCTGTGACGAATATTATATGTAAGGTAGAAGCTGTTTCTTATGAGAAATGTTGTAGTTTACAAAGTAAGTTTGTGTGTTACGAATTTTAATTTCTGTTTCCTGCATAATTAGGTATTATTATTTTCGAAGAATAATATATTTCAGACTGATTATACTATTTTTTATCAACACAATCAACATGTAGGACTACGTTATCTATCCTTGATGTCATGTTTTGATACAAATATTTTACATAAACCTTATTTGACACACTTTTGTTTGTGTAACTCAGCTTTCAGCTGTCCTTACAAACGTGTTTGATACTTTAGCTATAGCAAAATAATATAGCGCCTGAATTTCATGTCAATCGACCTAATAAATTTTAACATTATCATTACACCACTGATGGAATGTTTTATAAAAGTTTTTTTCTATCTTATTAATAAATATATAGTTTTCAATTGAAATAGAGAATAACAGAAATAAATTTACAGAATAAAACATGCATAAGTTTAAGTACGACTATGTCGCGGAATAAAAGTTTAAAAAACAATCTAAATATTTGCAGTATATCATAGTTTTAATTGACATATTTTAAAAATAATATTATTAAAATATAAACATTAACAATAGTATATATTTACTGAGTTTTCACATGTCAAAATTATATTTTTATGCTGGCGTGTGTGTCTTCATGAATGTTTTACGGTACGTTGCATAAAAATACGTTTAGAATACTATTATAACTCTTTGGGACATATTAGTATATCACATTATTCAATGTTTGTAAATAATAACATAGTTATGTTTAAAAACAGGTTTGACTTCTGCTCGAGATGATTAATATACTGTAAATGTTTTGTTTTTCAAAAGCTTCGTGACAAAATTGAAAATATAAATGATAAGTCTTAGTTAATTTAGTCAATAGTCTATCTATGATTGTGTGTGTGTGTGTGTGTGTGTGTATATATATATATATATATATAATATATAATATATAATATATAATGAGCATTAAAAGAGTATGGCTTTAAAAACAAAAAATGACAAAAGATATGAAGCCCTTAACAAATTTGCAGACACAAAATTTAAAATGAGAATCTACATTATAATTTATTCTCCACGTTTAAATTTTAATGTGAGTGTATGTAATGATAAAGTTTAACAATAAATTCGCAAGACATTGACTTTCTGGCTGCAACAAAGCTTATATTATCATTCATTTTCATCTTAAATGTAATCGCCAGCTTGCACTATTGTTTCAAACTGTAAGCATTGTTTGTGAAAATTTTAGACAAATATTTTGTTATTTAGTATTTTTGATAATTATTAATATATTGAATGAAAATTTTTTTCAAGATAATTTTTGAGGAAATATTTGTTTTATAAAATAATTTTCTATAGCAATATTTCTTAGGAAATTTGAGGAAGAACATTTTTTGTTTGAGAGGATTGTCTTTGGAATTTGTCCGTTGAGTAATAATGTTTACGTTTACAGTATTTCTCAATTTGAACATCTTCGCTGGAAGGTATATAGCAGAGTCCATAAGTGTAGTTTCAATCTCAGAATCCTGGTGTGAACAAGAATGGGGATTTATATGGTAAATTATCAGGTGGCGCTCGCTAAACTTTTATGTGAATCATACAAAAGCTTTTTCTTCAGTCAGATGAAGGAAACAATGCTAATGGTTAAAGGTGTTGAAATATTTTTTCTGTACTTGTTTACAAGTGTTATTTGATAATTAAAATACTTGTTTGTACTGACGCAGTGTCCGGTGAGAGTGAAGTAGGAACGCAGCTGTGTCGGAATGCTCTGGGCGCCACCCGGTTAAGCGTGTAGCCGGGAACACGAGGCTCGTTTGGTCGTGGTCTGTTCGTACTGGCGTGCCCTTCTCTCACCTGGCGATTCGAAACAGCTGCAGATCGGGAAAAGCAGGGAGGATCTGGAGAAAACTACACCTTACATGGACACTTATGGGGCGGTTCACACCCCCATACCCTAGGGCCTTAAGCGAGCCAGTTCCAAATGGCGAAACAAAGTAAAACATTGGGCCGGATAGTTGCACATACACGTTACGTTTCTCGCTGGACGAATCAGAGTCCTGAAGTGCACCATGTCTCTCTCGTTCTGTCCGTCGCTGCCGCTGCTTCCAGACTGCCTTCTTCATGCACTGGTAGAGGGAGGGGGCAGCAAAGCCATGTGTCCTGCACTGGCAGATGGCTGGGATGGCAGGTGTCGCATGTCTGTGTCAAGTTCACACATGCCCTGCCGCCGTCACTGATCCCCCACACACACTCAAGTACCGCACATCTGCTATTACCAAACAGCGCACACCTGCCACTGACACACTCTGCGAACACCTGCAGCGACCAGGTGCAACTCCACCTGGCCTGTGGCCTGGTACGACGACAGTACATAGTTTTTTTAGAGACCATATAAAAATCGCCTTAAAGACCTAGTAATGTGAACTGCAGCAAAGTATAAAAAAAGGTCAGTCGTTGCGATACATAGGTTCGACCGGTAATTAAGATCCACCTGACAACAATTAACACGTATTACGTAGTCTTGCTTTTGTCGTACATCTGAAGTAAGGAGTACACTTTAAGCCAACGATCCGTCGTTTATACTGCTTTAGAGATTATTATTATTTAAAAGCTAAATGAAAGGATCTGTTTAAAATAGCTTTTGCTATGTAGTATAAAACAAAAAAGTGCCTTTCTTTCAGATATTAATATAATTAAATTTCTAAACACCGTTGGTAAGCAGTTTCAGGAAACTATTGGTTAAATTGTGAAAAATTGGTCTCTCTCTTTTTTTTCTAGATTAAAAAAATGGGTTTTCCTTGGTACATGTTCTGATGGCCTTGAATTTGGAAGGAAACGTTGACACAGATACAAAGTGCGAACCATTTGCTGTACATCAAGACCAAAAAGAAAATACAGCAGGAAGAAAACAATTTTTTCAGCAATAATGAAATTTAACTTATGAGCCTGTTGCATTATAATTACTACCTAATCTAAAGGACTTTGAATATTACAGTGCATATTTCTCATTATGTATAATTTAAATAGCCCAGAAATATCACTCATTGAAGACAATGAAAGATGCTGATATGTGGGAAACTTAAATAATTCCTAAAATAAGTCAGTTTTATTGTTGTTTACTGCCAGAAATGATGGGACACAAAATTTAATTTCAGTGGGAAACGGTTAGTGAGCCAGACTGTGGATTATAGAAAACTGTAGCGTCTCTCTCTCTCCATATATATATATATATATATATATATATATATCTCCAGGTTTCCGGACAAAATTTTAAGAATTCCCAGTTGTTTTCAGCAATTAAAAAAAATCGTAGAAATAGCTATGATTGCTCTGCTGTTTTCAAAATGCGCTGTCAACTTGTGTTCGACACATTAAGCTATCATAATCAAAAGAAAGGCAGTTAGTTTCAGTTAAATCAAATTCTACTGTTAATTTCTACGATTATGTTTATTTTCGTACAGTGAATACATGTACGTAGTTACACGTAGCTCAGACTAAGACGTATTACCAATTGTTAAGGGACCCGTGTTTTTCGTGAAAAGAATTTTACCTCGCTTTGTTTCGGTGCCTTATGTGCACATCTGCAGTTCTACTTCGTGGTCAGTGATTGGATATTTTAGCTCTCACGAACCTTGGACTTCTTCCGGCAAATCACAGACATGTGGCGTTGAATGAATGTTATTGTAATTGGCTCAGTCAAATGAGATATGGCTTTTCGCATAGACACGCTGCCAATAACTGTGAAGCAGAATTGCAGATGTGCACGTGAGCGACTGAAACAAACTGTGGCAAAATTCTTTTAGCAAAAAACAAGGGTCCCTACCAATTGTAAACACATGCTCAAACACATCTTACTTATAATTTATGATTGCAAGTTGCTTATGATCACTAACAGTTTTGGTAGCCTTGCATTCCATATTTAGGGTATTGTTAATACACACATTTTAACTGTAATCTTGTACAGCGATCTATTGGAAATTGTTGTATCCATGTTTTATGTTGTTATTTTTTAGGTGAATAGAAATAAATCACATTTTATTACATATTGAAAAATCTGTCAATTTATGTTATTTACATATGCAAAAGTATTGCAAATGAGGGACTTAAACGGAAATGTTCTCACTAAGCCTATAGTTTGTATTAAAATTTTGAATTATCGGTCTCCAGAAGCAATTTTCCTAGTTTTTACCTGACCATTTAGCCAACCTGTGAATATATATACACATATAACATTATTCCCAAATTGTGGGAAATAGTGTATCTACTGCATTAAATGTTAATGGATATAATTTCTTGTCCTTCGTGGAATTTACCTTTGGAGTTTTGACGTTTTTGTAGAGAAACCAAAAGCCCAGTTCAGGACCCTCCCCCTGCTATGTTAAATAATTACAAGAATTTGAATCCCACGTTCTGGGCTATGCGATGGATGGGCAGAGTAGGCTGTATATAGTGGTATTGTTTCCTTCCCCTCGGCGGCTGTACCCGGACAGCTGCGCTCAAGGTCATTGACCTTTGTGCTCCAGTGTGTCTTCGTACCAATCAGCTGTGCATATCTATGCACAAACAGAATGTAACAGACACATTCTTGTATAAATAGTTCCAATTTTATTTTTGAAGTTCGTTTGCATGCCAGGTTACCAAGTTATCGAATACATTCCACCGTGCTTAGCTACTGTGTTTTATATAATAGTTAAACACCTGAAAACATTCAAGTTTTTCCTTGGGCATTCTGTAGGATTCCTATAACTGTAAGTTTGTGTCATCTTCACAATTGGTCTTTGACTTATTTTACATATCATGGAGGTCTCTGAGCGAATAATGTAAATGTAACTAATACAGACATATCACTTTAAACGCAAGCAGCTAATGAGCATCTGCCGTCTGCTTCAGTTCAAAAGAATTTTTGTAGGATAGCCTTTATGCCGGTGTACCCGTAAATTTACCGGTCTTATATAATAGTACGTTCCTTGAGTACTGTCGTGCTATCATCGTTTCAACACATTTTGAAAAATAACCAACATTCTAATAAAGTAATTCTTACTAATATTTCCACAGTTTTAATACGGAATCCCTCGACTAACGTTCTTTGATGTGTTATACACGGCGCGACCATAATTCCAAAAGTTTACCACTCAAAGTTACATAGAAGTACAGGCATTGCAAAAGCAAAGTACTCCACATGTAGACATTACATTGTTGTTGAGTCTTGTGAAATTACCAAATTTTTCAGCCCTGCTTACATCTAAAACGTATAAATAAGTTCGAGGTAGGGGCCCCCTAAATAAAGTTGTTTGTTCACTCTTATTATAACAAAATATTTTACAAACAGAACCAAGTCTGAAGGGAATGTGGTTTCCCTGCTGCCGGACGCTTCCAAAAGTATGGTTGCTGCGAGAGGCATGGTCGAGTGTAGTGTGACAGGTAGGATGGAGGAGAGGGGTGGGCGGCACTTCCGCTCTGCCAGGGCGACGTGTGACCGTCTATACCTGGCTGTCCACGTCCTTGCCAGTCGATGTAAGTGGAGCAAACAAAGCATACCGGCAGTAGATATATAAACATAGTTATTTTTAAATACATAATGCATTTTCATTCAATGACAAATATTTCATTTCTAATTGTTACTGTTAATGACAGCGAGGTCACCTGAGAAGGTGACACACAATGTTACACAAGGATAAGAGCTGAGAGGGGAATCATTCATGGCCTTTTTCAATGAGTCGTCACAGCATTCACCTAAACCAATTTCGATAAATGATGGAAAACCGAAATCAGGATGGCAGAAATCGGGATTCGAACCCATGTTATAGTAATTGTGAGTATAACGCGTAACAGTTGCACCACTTCGCTCTGTTCCATTAATAATCTGTGATAATGTAAGCTTCTGTGAACATCGTCATTGTGGAACTCGTTCGATAAAATCGCCTTTGAATTCACTCTTTATAATAAGTAACGTAGCAGTGATGAGTAAAAACAGGTTTAGCCATGCCACCAGTAAAGAGTAAAGAAGCCATAGTGGCATTTTATGTACACAAGAGAAAATATAATCACTCAAATTATAACCTGTCAGTTATGGATGACGATATTTAGTGTGCAAGCATTTAGCTGCTGTTATCTTGCATTATTGTTTTCCTTTTTTTCCGTTATAAGCAGCCGTGCAAAATAAATATTTTCTGGGGAATAAACAACGTATGAAAACTGTAAAGTACATCCAAATTAATTACAGTTGACATTACAGTGATAATGTGGATCCTACAAAACATTACTAATCTTTCTCTGGCGATCAAAGTGAATGAGAGGGCTAAGAACGTTTGACCAGCATTTAACATTAATGCTTTCAGTTTTTCAGTGCTGGTAAAGACATGAGGAATGAAGCAGCGCTAAAATGAAGGGGTGGAGGAAACTGGATATCCCCGAAAAAACCAGGTGGCTAGTGGCATTGTCCAGTAAAATTCACGTGCCAATATTCAGGTCGACTCTGCTGGGAATGAAACTCTTATCACCATGTTGGTTATTTGTAGTATTGAACGTATTCTCAACTTCTAAATGCAATTGAGTCACAACATGTAATTTAGGATTATAAATATTTTAGTTGTGCTGATTCAGTCGAAGAATACTGCATGAGCATGTACCCAAATACTGTTTGATGATATTTTCTGTAGTGATTATGCTGGCTTCTGATCTTTGTGGCAAGATTAAAAAAAAAAAGAACCTTTTGAATTTTTATCATATGTGCTGAATTTTCATTTCGTATTTATTAAAATTTTGCTTGCAACTTTTATCTGTCTGTATTATTTCTTTTTAGGAAATAGAACATAATGTGTATGTTTGTTCATGGTAGAATAGTGAAATATTAAGTAAATTAAATTAAACCTGCTAGCAAAAAATTATGTTAATATATTTTATTTACTGAAAAGAAATTTCGATAAAATACAAATCCAGAAAGGAAATTGCGTATGGTAAAATAATGTATAAATACCTGTATACTATGATAATATATTTACATGTTGTTGTAACATAAGTTACACTTAACATTTTATAACGGCATATCAACCATTAACTGCTTATAGCATTTTTTAACTGCGGCGCAATGCAAAAATGTATGAACTATCTGATATAATGCTTCCTACCTCCGGTCCTCACTTGATATCTTGAAATAATTGTACCCAGGCATGTGTAAGGTGGTCCTCGCTTGATATCTTTAAATTGTACCCAGGCGTGTGTAAGGTGGTCCTGACATTATGATTTACAGGTAACATGTAGATGCGAGTGAGCACACGTTTAAAATTTCAAATAATGCATCCTGATTGGCTGCTGGAAATGGTCCTCGTTTGGTGTATAGGATACTGGTAGTTAATTTACATCAGGTACTCACAAATTATGTTAAATTTCAAGAGTGTGTAACTTCAATATGTGTGTAAAGAGGTTCTCACTTGAACTGCACAGATTGGAAGAAGCGTGTATGCAAGTCGACTAGAATACCGTCTGGTGGAAAACTGCTGAACTACAAATCCAGCATTTAGTCAGCAAGATGAGGACGGTCTACAAATACAATGTCCTATATGTTTATGAACTCAGAATAGCCGGTAGAATACGAATATGAGGACCTTTTCTTATTAGGACCGGCACCCGGTCCTCTCAAGAAAAAATGTCCTCACAGCATCGCTCAGCAAACTGGCAAATGTCCTTGCAAGGTATCTTATGCCCACACACACAAACACAAACAAGCACACGCACAGGCACATGCACATGCACACCCACACACAGAGGGTGTTACAAAAAAGGTACGGCCAAACTTTCTGGAAACATTCCGCACACACAATGAAAGAAAGTATGTGATATGGACATATGTCCGGAAATGCTTGGTTACCATGGTAGAGCTTAATTCCTTATATCTTGTTATTACCCTGTGTTAATTGGTACATAAAATGGGCATCTGCCAAAACCGCATTTGTAAACAGTACAATGCCTGCAAAACAAGTATGTGATGAACTTAAGTGAGTGATGCAATATGCTTAATGCTACAACTGTACAGCAATGCGTGGTGTGTCAACAAAAGCAATGCAGTCCAGATTACTTTCCTTTTGTTGTGGTGTGTTTGGTGTAGTTTAAATGGAAGGTATTATTTGTGGGGTTAATGGGTGTGGTGTGGTGTGGTTGTTGGTGTTGTGTGCATGTGGTTCTTGAAAAAATGAAAGTAGGTGACTTTATGTTATAAGAGTTGATTAATTGGCTTGTTTTGAGTTGTGCTACTTCACTCCAGAATTAAAATGGTCTTAATGCCTTTTTTTTATTAGTTGACTTCCACAGAATTAATGAATCTGCAATTTTCCGTATATAGATAATGCATTTCTTTTGGTACGTTGCGTACTTTTAACCAAGAAATGAAATTACTTGCAAGTTTAGTTTTGTCTGATATGTATAATATTTTTGTCATAATAACTCTTTTGATCACTAATTTATTGTAAAATCAGCTATGGCATAGTTTAGCGTTTTAATCTTCTTTTTCTTCAAATATTTTAGAATTTTCAACATTTATTTTACCCTTTTTGTGTGTTCATTGTTTAGAAAATGACATGATCAGGTGAGATTGCTATTGTTTTGGTATTTTTTAAGTTTAACATATTATAAACAATTTGGCGTTTGTTGACATAATAGAAACTGTCATTGCTGGAGTTGTCAAAATTACAAAGCTTAGTCTTAAATTTTAGGGTAATAGTTCAATAAACAGTTTATGCACTTACCAAAGTCAGACATGTTTTGCTTGTGCAAGTAAAACATATTATTCACTGTTATAGAAGATGATGTAAGTATAAGTGCTTCAGTGTTCAGGGTTATGTCCAGTGATCTAATGGGCAGTGTTTAGTGGCAAATTTTAGTGGTACACTGAAATAACGGTTTTGTGGTGACTGCAAAACATTTTGTCAATATGGATCTCACCAAATTATTTGTAGTGACTACTAAAATTTTTTGCGTTCTCCAATAATGTTTTGCAGTGACAACCAAAAAATTTTGTAACCAGTGCAAAAATATTTGGTGAGGTCCATATTGACAAAATGTTTTGCAGTTACCACAAAACCGTTTTTTTTTTCCAGTGTAGTTTATCATTTTGTGATGAAATGAAAACTATTTTGTTTTTGCATCCATACACATATTTGTATATCTGCTGAAGAACTTTCATTCATTAAAGTGAGGGTAAATCTTGTTTTATTAGTATTTTCTCTCAAAACATATACTTGAGAGAAATCTTCAATTGAAGCTTTGTACACATGTGTGCCATTTCTAGTTATGCCTTGCTTGCAGCTGTTGCATGTAATTTTTGGGAAGGTAAATCAACTATCAGAATTGATGCATGATGCCAGCCATGTTACAGAGTACATGGTTTTGTGTCTTTAGTCATGCAGCAAAGTTCACGCCATTTCGATGAGACAGATAATATCTGTTTATCAGTTTACGTCACTCTATTAACTCACTTAAACTGTCATGTAGGATTACTCAAAATGAGAGAAGACTTCGGTGATATTATTCACTTGCAAATTGTTTTTCCACCTGATCTTTTTCACTTGCAATGCCACTTTTCCACATAATTGGCATTCAGGCTTTCTTTCAGCGGCTTCATTGAACATTACTCGCTTGAATGTGGTTTTTAGCTATCATCTTTATTATTCTGAAATTTGTGTATAGAAAAAATAACAGCTTAGACGAATTGTTAAAACACCAATTTTGGTTAGTTTGACAAAATAATTAATTTGAATGTTGTAATTAAATCATGTTTTGGTCTGTGAAAAATTTCCTGAAATTCTTTTTGATATTTGAATACTACTAGGAAATATCCAACCATTTACTAATAACTGGTTTTCTTATCAAATTTTTAGATTGTGCTTCATGCTTTCCATTATATTACCACGAGGGACAGAAATTAATGTGGTGCTGTACTTTGTCACATTTATTCCATTCTCTGTTTCACAGAACATTTTTAGGTATAATCCTTTGCATCTGAAGTTTTTTATTGCTCTTATATCAGTTATGTTTGGTGATATATTCTTACTTTTTATTCGCTTACTGTTTACAGTAACCACCATATTTCCATCAAAGACTAAAATGGTGTCATTAAGGTGGTAAACTAAAAATCGTAACTACTGTGGTGAAAAGTTGGTATTCTAGTTGCACATACATTGATGGTCCGTTTAAGAAATCCTTAGCCTGTGGTTTTCAACAGTTTTTCTTTGAGATGCAGTTGTGTAAAATATAATCCAACGTATTGTCCTGTTTGGATTATTTACAATGGACCTCTTGCATGAAATTTTAAATACGTTGAAATATGAAGATACAAAAAAAAATTTTTTCTTCTTCTAAACATTATAGTTTAGGAATGGGAAGCAAGCAAAGTTCGGGGAAGCAGCAGGTGACCGAAAACTAATTTTGATTAGTCCACGTCACAAGCCATAATGGCCAGCACTGGTCATATAAATGCTTAAGCTAGAATAGCACACTCTGGGTAAAGTGTAGTGTATTGGTTACGGTACTTGGCTACTAGTTTTAAGGATCCGGGTTCAAAACCCACGTACGTAGGTAGTAATATTATTAGATAGTTTTACAAGCGTCTTATACAAAAATATGTTTTCTAAACCATCTATTTTTCATTTTCGCAACCATATTAACACAATGTCTGAAATGGCATACAGTAGAACTCCAATTATCCGAATTAATGGGGACCGGGACCCATTCGGATAATCAAATATTCGGATAATCGGAATTTTTTTTAAAAAATTGCCTTTGGAGAGAATAAAAGCTACGTTTTGATATTGCACTATTTTCACATGTTTTAAATACGTATGAATAACATGTACAGGTACAAGTTTAGAAATAAAAATCATTGTTTTGTAAACATCTCCGTCAATGTAAGCTGTTTTGCGGTCTTCAACCGTTTTCGGGCAGCCAGGTCACGCATTCGCTTGACGGTGAGCAGTTGCAAGTGGTCACACTCGGGCTGACGCTCCATCCACTTCAAAGCAGTCTCGAGGCCGGCAAATGCTT
>PNEQ01038892.1:0-27585 GCA_003012365.1 Medauroidea extradentata | reverse complement strand
TTTACTAGGTCTTATCTTCCAATTGACAGTGTTGTAATCCGAGCGGAATTCGTAAAAGATACATCTATCTGCACGAGTCATAGTTAGCTTCTAGTAGAGGCAAGGTTACAAGTAAATATTTATTACAATCAGAGAATCGTCAGGAAGCTGCCTGGGCAAGCACTGCTTGCCTTGCTTACCCTGACGAGACGCCACTGATCTACCCGGCGACGTATTTTTCTCCCTCGGACTCGAGCATGCTTAGAAGCTTAGTATTTCAGTGTCATTTCTGTTGTATTGCTGAATTACTGGCTGTACGACCTAATTGTGCCTGCAGTTAATTGCTTACTTGTGTACAAGGCAAGTACTACGGCCTGCTTTCATGGGTTTCCCGAAAAACATGCTTCTTGTTGATTCCATAACTGTGTTCGAAGTGCTAGCAGTTTATCATCATTTATCAGTTTAAAACGGCGTGCAATATTAATGCATTCTAATTATGAGGTCGTGGACCTTCTGCGTGTGATTACTGAAGTAATATAAGTATATCCAAACAAGTAATTTATTTCTCGACGTATACAGGATGTTGCAAAATTCCATGTCAATATTATAGGGAATCAATCCTCATGTGTAGAAGAACAAAAAGTGTTATATGAACAATAGGTCCTAAAACGCATCGTTTCTACGCTGCAGTTGGCAATACATGACGTATGGTTGATATCGCGCGGGTAGGATTATGTTGCTGTGGGGCGTCATCACAGCAGTACATAACATGTTACTATGCCACACACTACGCCACTAACACACAGACAGTAGGAATAACTGTGACACAGCAACATGACCTTGCGAGAGCGCTATCAACCATATGTCATGTATGCCAACTGTAGCACAGAAACGGTGCGTTTTTGGACCTATGTTCATATAACACTTTTTGTTCCTCTACACGTGAGGATTGTTTACCTAGAATATGGACAGGGAATTTCGCAACACTCTGTATACAGGCTGACACGGAGACAGGACATTTTATATGACATTTGCGAGTGGCAATAGTCAGGAAACTACTTAAAATTGGAAACCAAAAGTTGAACATATGACTTCACAGATGACACAAATCGCGAAGTTACTCTGAGGAAGAAACCAGATTGGAACCCAGCACCCTGTACGTAAGCAGCACATGCAGGTCAGGAGGTACACTGCTAAGTGGACAAGATTATTGGTGTGATGCAACAAGAACGCCAAGGTTGGCAGCCACAGATGCGGCGGTGTTAATAATCTGTGATGTCATATGTTCACCTTTTGGTCACCAATTTTAAGGCGTTTCCCGACTATTGCGATCCCAAGTGTCTTATATCTAATGTCCTGTCTCAGTGTCAGCTATCTTGCTACGGGGTGTTATGAACTTCATGCAATTATACGCTTTGTATTAAAAATAGACACTCGAAAGTAACCTTGATACTTTGTCCGTCCAAAGTTTATGTTGACAGTAACTGTAGCAGTGATTTGCTGTTAACTCGGGCGTACCGACAGGCTGCTGGAATGATAAATATTTGCTATTACTAAAGTTAGTGCTGTGTTTTCGGCGGTAAGCTAATTTTCTTTAGTATGCAAGCTATTATAACGCGTTCTGTGGCGGAATCCCAGCCACCCACTTTGCCTTCATCGATCTTGTACAGCGAGAATGCACAGTCTATCCAAAACTGTGTGAACGGCTGGGTTGCTCAGGAAGTAATCATGTTGTTTCGAAATTCTCTCCAAGTTGCCCTACTCGCGAGTGTCTCAGATAAATGGGTTGCCTAGTATAACCCAGTTTTGTTGTAGAAGAACGAAGTTCGCACTATACAGGAGTCAGGACGGATGCGTGATAACTTATGAAATGTGTTTTTAGTTTTGCTGTTAAAGGCCTTTTTTCTTTCATTTATTTCAAACAATTGCAAATACAGTAACTAAAATTTTTACTAACCATATTTTTTTGAAAAAATTGGAGACTGCTGACAGTCATAAGATACACTATTTTGCCAGAGCATTTTTTAAAAATAGTGTACATTTTGCCAGCAAAAATTATTTTGCCTCATTTTGGCATAATCAGGGGCAAATATCTAAAAATCCGTTTGGTATGTTGCGACACAAAAATTCAGATACAAACTGTGATATACATGTCTTAAAACTATAAGAATGAATTTTTAATATATTTAATACTTTGTGTTAAAAAAAATATTTTAAAACCTCTGCAAAATTAAAGAGCAAGGCCTTAAGGGAATTATTGTGGCAGTAATATTGCCCTGAAAATCGTCCATGAAATGTAATTTCTTTAAATACCAATTAAAATACTACTTGATGTTGATATTGAACAACAAACTTTGGACAGTGTCAAAATAATGGACTAAATAGTTTTTTATTTTATTTTAATAAATGTCACCTTCATATAGAAATTCGTAAATTTACGTTGTTTTACTATCACATTTGGCAACCTTGAATAGAACATAAAAGTTTGTTGTTTGAATTTATACAAAAATTAGGTCCTACGTAGAATTTTTATTTCATCACTATACAAAAACAGGTAGGGTCTAAACTGTTCAGGATAACCTGAGCACTGCTTACTATTTTCTGCCAGCCATTGTGCCGCCATATTTACTATTTTATATACGAACATTTGCAGGTAAATAAAAACTATTGCAAACGTTTCACATCTCTCAAAACTTTTCTTCTATTGCACCAATAAATATTTTTTTAAATATTATAAGTGTTGCGCAGGGGCGTCATTGTGGCTACAGGGGGGAGGGGCAAATGCTCCCCCCCTGGATTTAGAATTTTATGTGTATAAATTTTTTTTCTTGTATTTTCAAATTTAAATAATGCTAACTTAAGTACATAAAACTGAAGTTTTATTATTAAAGTATCTAATTTATACATGCTTAGTTAATAAAAAAATATGCAACTAGGTCACTGTCGCCGGAAAACAAAATCTTCCCCCCTCCCCCCCCTAGAAAAACCTGAAATGACGCCTCTGGTGTCTTGCGTAGTGCTCACTTTAAAGTGAACCGCCTATACGTATCTCGAATTGGGAAAAGACCTCGGTGGCCGAGTGGTTAGACAATTCGCCTCCCGCTAAGGTGATCCGGGGTTCGATTCCCGGCGTGGTCAGCCCCTGGATTTTCTTCATGTGGGGATCGTGGCGGGCGATGCTGCTGCTCGGCGGGTTTTCTCGGGAATCTCCCGCTTCCCCGCTCATTCATTCCGGTGCTACTCCATGCCTCACGTCATAAGCGCTAAAGACTTCAATGTTGAGCGTAAACCAAAATCTCTTACTTAAGGGCGCGTCTACCGCAATTTTCATCACCATTATTTTATTTTTTATTTACACCAGACATTTTTTTTCTAATTTTAGACACAAAATGTGACTAAATTAGACTCTTATGAAATTTTTTTATCTGTCATAGTTTTCGCGTAATGGCTTGTTAACGTCATATTTTGCATGTTTCCGTTTTAACGACCACACTAAAACCAACTGATATACAAAACTCAAAAAAATCACAGTGGATAAAGAAATTGCAGGCTACAATGACATGCTCATAAAATTAAAGAAAAAAAATTATTTGTTTTTTTTAAAAAATTATTGAATTTTTTAAGTTTTTATTTTGAGTTTCAGCATTTTTTTAAAATTCAAATATTTTTTATTATTTATTTTTATGAGCATGTCATTGTAGCCTGCAGTGTCTTTATCCTCTGTGATTTTTTTGAGTTTGGTATATCAGTTGGTTTTAGTGTGGTCGTTAAAACGGAAACATGCAAAATATGACTTTAACAAGCCATTACGTGAAAACTATGACAGATAAAAAAATTTCCATAAGAACCAAATTTAGTCACATTTCGTGTCTAAAATAAGAAAATAAAGTCTGGTGCAAATAAAAAATAAAATAATGGTGATGAAAATTGCGGTTGACCGCGCCCTAACATAAAATGGTGATTATCGCAATTTATGAATTTTGTTTTTATCTTATAACGTAGTATCCAAATCCACCATGTTGTTTCACAATCAGTAGACGCTATTCGCGAAAACCAGCAGTTTTCGCACGTACTTTTATTAAATTATACTCAACGTTTGTTTACACGGGTTTGGAAAATATCCAAGCAACAATAAATGTAACAGAATCTAACTTTTAAGAAGGTATGACAGAAGCACCGCTCAAGTTATTCAAAATGTAAAATAATTCAGAAACATGTCATAAATATCAGAAAATCTGTATAATGGCCAAGAATGTTTCTAACAGTCATAATTAGCGATGGTGAAATTTCGCGAATTCAGTGACCTGCATTTTAGAATCAAATATCCTATGCAGACTCAAGCCCGGTCTATTCGTCCATTGTCTGCTGTTCCACTGAGTAGCAGCTGGTGGACAAATGGTCTATGATGCAGGTCAATGAATTCGTGAAATTTCACCATCTCTAGCCATAATGCACGACTTACCGTTGAGGAATATCTGGCAGGTGTACGTATTTTATATATATATATATATATAATATTATGTCAACGTAAAAAAATTGCATTTATTTGTGAACACTGGAACTACGTGAATTTAGTGTTAAGTTACTTTTATTACTATTGGTTTCAACACCTTGATCCTAGAAAAATTGATACTGAAAACTTAGGTGTTTTAACTGTTATTATTCAAACGACTATCGACAGCGTTTGAAATAAACGTTACTAAACTACAAACCACTAAATTTTACTCCACTTTACAGTCAAGATGTCTTCCTAACAGATCACAGTAGGCATAGTGCGTACCAAGTTTAGAGTTGAAAATTATCACTTTACTCTGTCTCGATGGCAAATGGGGTTTTCCGTTTGCTACGGAAATCCTGTAGATATAGTGCACGGAATTTCGAGCAGATACTAATGTTGCTAAAGGTCTCTCTATATTTTTGTCTGAGGAAATCCCCGAAGACATATGTTTATCCGTTTCCCAGTAAGCTGTTGTTTAGGCAAAGGAATCTCTTTGTTGCAGCTGTCAACAGCGCTTTTTGTTGTCACCACGTTTCCTCGAGTTATGAGATTATTTATAATTGGTATATTTGAAGTGAAGTGAAGATATTTTGGTCAACACTAAACATCTAGGTTTTTAGCGCTGGTGAGGGGTGCATTACGTCAATGTTGATCAGCACCGAAATGAAAGGGCGGGGAAAAACGGCATCGTCCTGTACGATTCCCATATACGAAAACCGGAGATCTACCGCGCCGGGAATAGAACTTGGATCACCTTGGTGGGAAGGAAATGTGAAATTTGCGAATATATTGCGTGAACTATATTTTTATAGCTTCAATTACATTTTCCTTGCGCAATAGTGCAATCATCGCAAATGGAACTTTTTAACGTGTATGCTGTCCGAAATCAGACCAGAAAATTAAGAACATAAAAAAATAGTTTGACTTATTACGGTTTAAATGCAATGCTTTACTGTAGCGAAAAGTAAATATAATTCACACAACAGTTGGAAAATTTACTGTTATTATACCTTGACGTTCCAAAAAGCGAAAATAAAAAAAATAAAAAAATATATCAGCAATGGCGACTGATGCCGAGCCATAAGGTAGTCACCTACCTCGACCGCCGTCGACCGGCGTATGCTATGCAGTATTGCCTCTTTACGCGCAAGTAACTGGCGCACAGAGCTTTATACTATTCTATTTTCATTTAGAACTTAAAGCATTTACCAATAATTTTTTTTGCGGGTAGTTTTAAGTCCAACGCACATTTCTATCTTAGTGATATTCGAATCCGTTGGTTTGGTATTTCGCCAGATATACAGAATGTCCCATAAGTCTGGTCTCATGGGGCAAATAGAAATTGGTGAAATATGGAATGTTTTAATAGTGTTGTAGTGTGTTGGCGTAAGACAAACAGCAGTGTGTTCACTTCCATGTGTCATTAAAACAAAAATGCTCAAATTGATGGTCGCAATGTACTTTGCACATGCATACCCGATGGTTCAAATTGCTTTGTACACGATGTAACATGGTCGGCGGGATGGAGCGGCATGTAGTAGTAATGTTGTTATTCACAATAACATTTCATTACACTACAGCACTATTAAAACATTCCATGTTTCACCAATTTCTATTTGCCCTATGAGACCGAACTTATGGGACATCCTGTATTAGTCAGGAAATGCCGTTTTAAACAATTTCGAGATGTCCGAAAAAAAAAACATGTGTCTAATAAGGTGCCAAACATTTTGTAAATAAGTTTAGGTAAGGGAATTGGGCTTTACGTCTCATCGACAGCGAGGTCGAGGCGGTGACACACTACTTGGTGCAAAGGAGTCGCCATGGCCTTTATTACGGAGGAGTGTTAGACCATTTCATTGTATTTTCAGTTTTTGAGCCATACTATTTATTCAAATTGTATTATCAAAATTTTCTCTTCGAAAAAGCATCGGATATATTCTTGGCAAACTGCTTGACATAAATGATAATGGAATCTTTCTTTAATTTGTCATACAGAATAATTGCATGAGAATTATAGATTAACTTTCAAAATTTCTTTTGCAATGATTCTGCGTCGGAAATTAATTAAAGATTATATTATTATTTATGTTGAGCAGCTTACCAAGAATATGTCCTATGCTTTGTCGAAGAGAAAATTTTGATAATGCAGTTAGAATAAAGGTTACGGCTGAAGTACTTAAACTACATTAAAATATCTAACACTCCTCCTTATCCCAACATTCGGCTGGAGCGATTTCGGGAAACCATGCGGAAAACCGATATCAGGGTGGCCGGAGCTGGGGATTGAACCCTGGTCCTCCCGAATACGAGTCAACGTGTTACCGTTGCGCCACCTCGCTCGGTTTTTGTAAAGAAAGCGATATTCTTGTTTGTGTGTGTTATTCTAGTAGATTCACAAATGTAATGCGCGTAAGTAATTCTGTCAATATAATGAATAGGTTGCAACTTGCTACAACACGTTTCAAGCGCATGAAAGGAAACCCTTTATCTTGTCGACAGCTAACTTCTATTACAAATGATTGCATTAGGCCCTACATAAATGACATATTTGGGGTTCGAATCTTGATTTTCGTATTTCACATGTGCCGTTTTGACCTTTTCTTCGATAGTGTGATGAATGAATTCAACCTTAGAATCCCTGGCCGTTCATTCCAGCTCTGCTTCATACTAATATCATATGTCCTCACTAGCGCCGAAAACCTCGTTAAATTCTGACCAAAAATTGTATCTCTTCAATGTAACTGGCTATGTATTTCGTGATTCATTATCTCATTGAAGTGTCGTCGCAATCATTACTAATGCAAATCTACCCGAAAACATACTCTGGCAGAGATATTATGCAAGCTGAAATAGTGGTCTTTATATTTTGATGAAAACAAAAGTTGCACAGTGAAGTAGTCGTAGAAGAGGAAAAAGAAAAGTGTAGGGGAAAGCACAACAAAGAAATCCTGCGTGCTGTTAGAGACCGAATGTAAACACGCAAGTGTGACAGGAGAAATCGGTGATGCTTGTTGAGTAAACCAATAGTTGGGCGCTGGCGTGAATTGGACACACTTCTCTTTTTCAAAGCAAAACATTCTTGCCGAGTTGTTGGACTCGACGGTGCGATCGATCACCTGCTTCTCCCTACGACGATCCACTTTAGTTATTTGCAGGTGGAGTCTCTACCAATTTTTAGCACGTAGGAAACTAAACTGGGCGTTGCCACAGTCGAAGGAGGATGGGGGTATTTTCACACTCCTCGCTGGCATTCGCCGGTCTCTCTATGCTTTTCAGTGTGGGCAAATGTTGGCGTGGCACTTTTGCTAAGTAAATGTGTTGATTTTTGTGGAATGGTTTTCTATTAGTATAAATAATATCAACACACTCGCGATAAACATAAATTATAATGCTGCGCCTATGCATGTACGCGAGCAAACGATACACGGCAGGGGGAAACGAGAGGGAGTTTACAGATGGAACTTATTTTAGTGACGAACTACTACATACAGTTCCACACGACACACTGTTCAGTCATTATTGACACTGTACAGAGACAGGTAGGCAATCATAACTATTACTCCACACTTCGGCTATTTATTGCAATTATTGTATACACGTGGCAGGTTACGGTTTCTTACTAACCTAGCGACGAGGCGTAGTCACCATACACAATACTCGTATTCGGTAGCAACTGGGTTTCGTTTTTCGGTTCAATCATTTTGATTTCGGTTTTGCGTTGTTTTCTGAAATTATTCCAGCCGAGTACATGTCATAGCTGCTTTCATACTTGTGCCGATTCTCTGAGCCAGTGGTTACTTTGTAGTGATTTCGCTGTCGATGAGGATTCAAGGGAGTGGTTTGCACGGTATTTTGGATTTATGATCGTCTCCTCATAATTAATTTTATGATTAAATTTCGACATTCAGAGCCATCATGACATGCGTCAGCTCTAAATCGATTATCGGAAAGTTATAGCGTGCTTACTGTAAACCATCCAAGCTTCAAAAGTCTTCACTCAACAATGAATTGTTTAAAGTGCTGTTGTCCATGATTTCTGATGTGAGATAGAAATCAGTAAATAATTAATAATGATCTCGCATATCACAATAATAATACTTTTGTTATTTAAATTAATTTACAGACATTCTATAATTCGTTACTCGGCTTTGTTTTGAATAATTAGTATTAAACTTACATTACGAAAATTTTTTCAACAAAATCCACAGTTTTGAGAAAACTGCCACATTAAGCCATGTACCACCGACGTATTTTTCTTAATTCGCGTATAAAATTAAATGTGGCAGTGTTTACTTTAAATAAAACATAGAGTTTACCGGTGTTTTGTAATTTTTGGCCGCTTGAGGTGGGTAATAAGAATTGGTAACCGGTAGTTGGTTTTCGTTTGTTTGTTTACATTACGCAGCAAGAATTGCAAATATTTTCAACGCAGTAGTGTAATTGAATTTTATACTTGCATTGGAGTGGAGCAATATTTTATTTTGAACACATGCGGATCAGATTTTAGAGACGTGTAGATTAACCTATTAATTTTTAAATATGTATTTTGAGTTCAAGTTTTGAACGCAGGCGGATAAAATTTTGGAGATATTTTAGGCTAATCTGTTTCTTTATATATTTTTTTATATTACAAGTTAATGCCTTTTTGCAGCATCAAAGTATGTAGTGGTATTGATTTGCTGTAAAATGTTTTCGAAAACCGAAGAGGTTTATGTATCTGTATAGCTGACAAAACTGTAGGAAATGCCAACGTTGAAATTTCTGGCCCCAATAGAGCCAACTTCAGTTAACTAACGTGAATTTTCGCGGTCGCTCGTCGCAAACACCAGTGACCAGACCGTTGCCGATTCGACCGCGTAAATACGTATATTGTCGCACGTGGAAGAGGTGTCGTACCGACGAGAAAGGCTTGTTCGCTCGACGTCGTGATGTGTCGCCAGGTACTTCCGGCCCGAATCACGTCCCTCAGGAAACTCGACTTTCTACGGAGGGGCGCATTCCGCGGTGTTAGCGAGAAACCGCAGAACGAGGTCGTCTCCGAGTCTTCCCGCTCTCGTCTTGAGCTTAGTTTTCACCGCCCTGCACCCAGCCCGCAGCGTGGAATGCTTGCTTGGCAGGCGTGCGTACTCATGCACGCACGCGTCTCTGCGTCGGAGAAACCTCCAGCGCGCGTGAGTGCGAGTCATGCTCGTCACCGTTGGCATGCACCGCCCATAGAACGTGTTTGACGGCGTTGAAAGCAAACAGCGCAGTTTTTACTGCGGTGTTATAATGCTGCTTGAGAAATCAGAGGTTACTATGCCGTTTAACTTTTATCCTACTGTTAAGCCTTAGTGATCGGGTACAGGAAGGGTGGTCGCAGAGTACAGCCGGACATGTTCCGGAAACATGTTGGCTAGAAGCCATCTTTGCGGCGGCAACGACATTTTCGGCCAATGAGAAACGTCGAGCGGACACATAGCAGCTTGCAGTCTATAGCCTGCTGTCAGAAAATAAAGCGAATTTTGCACATCCCTAGTCTTAGTTCAAATATGTTTGAATAACATGTCATTAAGAGAGTAAATAAATAAAATGTAATATTATTATACTAAAGCTACATTATTAATTAATACGTGATGCGCGTCCTGAGTCGTCCTTACCGCTTCCATATTTCTGGGCCCGTACGCACAAAGTATGTCCACCCAGACAACCAGTTAAAACCACAAAGAGATCGCGAACGAACTTCTGTGTCGCGTTATTGTTTCCAAAGCGCTGTGGGATCGTTTTAGGGCATTTGAACCACACTATTGAACTGATAGTAGTATTGTAATTGTGATATGAGAAACATACGACTGTCGTAAACATTGAAATACACATAGCAAGTCCCGAATGTTGAATATGAGTTATTTCGAGTTCGTATGTGGAGGTGAGCGTTTGTGGCATGTCTGTGACTAAAGTTTACTTCCGACAGAAGTAAAACGCCGTTTTGTAAGCGGATATGGACAGTGGGCTAGGTTCAGAAGTACGTCCTGTCACTCACTGTGGTCTGCTGGTGTGAGCTATAATCGTGCGACAAGCGTGGTGTGTAAAATATAGATGGTTAGAGTATCATTATTGAAGACAAAAGGGGGAGGGGTAACAAATCATAACATATCCAAGGATAATATAAGGCCTGCTGGCGCTGTTGTCTGTATCTAACATTATTCGTTGATGCAAAGCGCGTCCGTTTGGTCCACGTCGAAAGCTAGGTCTGCAACTTGTTTACTCGTCATGCGTGTGTGGTGATGACGTATCACACCTAGTTATGGAGGTTGCGGCTTCAACTCCGGACGCTGTTTTGTACAGTAAGTCTTCACCTGCTGTGGTTTTCAATTATTCCAGGCACTAACGGTTGCAGATTCGTAACACGCCTACCTTTGCAGTGACCTCTGTAAGATAGTTTTGACTGTGTGCGAATGTGTCGTATTTAACGTTGTTTGTTTCAGAAGTGTTTTGAACAGAAAGAGGTTACTCAGAACTGTACTTTCGCTTTTCTTTGCATTTATCTACTACATTGAGTCGTTGATTCGTTTTATACGCTTTCCCCTGCAACTGGCTTCCGGAATAATTTTAGTCGTTGATATTAATTACACCATTGGTAGGTGATTGTGAAAGTGAAACCTAAGTTCGGCCGGGAACAACCGAAGTGAGCCACATGCCAAGGTATCTCGAAAGAACCTATGTCTTGGAGAGTTGCCGTTGTACGGAATCTTCTTTGAGTCACCTGGTTTTTTGAGACTGACGTGGGCTTGAGTCGTTCTGTGTATTAAATTGAATGATGTCTAGAAATTCTGTCCCGATGGCGAGTACACCCCGATTTCGCCCTCGTATCCTCTCCTCTCCCCTACCTCATCCATACATACATACATACATACATACATACATACATACATACATACATACATACATACATACATACATATTATTTTGTTTCTATTCTCCTCTGGAACCGTGGTTGGAGCATTGACTTCGACCCTCGCCTCTCGCCAAGGCGATTCAGATTTGATTCACGGTAGGGTCGACTCGATTCTCGCATGTGGTGATTTTGCCGGTCGATGCTATTGGTCATCGGGTTTTCTCGGGGTTCTCCTTTTCCCCTCAACACTTCATTCCAGCTCACCTCTTATCACTATTCACTAGCGCTCAAGACCTAGCTGTTAAGAGCTGACTAAAGTATCTTCACTCTACTCTATTTTCCATTATTATGTAGCATCGCGCCGTTCTAAACGGTGCTAAATCTCATTGAGACTTCTGTCTCTGTACCGGGCCTGTTCTGTGAGACCTGGTATCTCCATATACGTCTTCGTTTTCCTGTTCTTCACCAAGTTGCCTGTTAAGGAACCGACGTAATTCCCTGGGAGAAGACCGGAACCCATTAAGTGCACAGTTCTCCGCCTCTAGTTAAAAAAAAAAAAAATCTACTACAAGGAGGATTTCGTTGGCCGAGCTCGCTAAGGCATCGTGTTCATGCGTAGATGACGCACGGCCTTCGGCATGAAGAATTGTTTAAGCACAGGGTCGGTGCACGAGGCTTTTGGAATCCAAGATAATTCCAGATCCTGTCGCTTTATTTTCAGCATATATGCAGTTTCCTGTAAAATTTTCTTTTAATTCTATTTCTGTGACAAAAGACACGCGGTATATACATTTAATTCTACCTTCTAAGGCAATGCCTCGGGCACCAGTAAAAATATTAAGCTTATTAGTGGTTGGTTCATTTTTTGGGGAACATTAAAAGTTGTTAGTTAAGGAGTGTCAATTCTCGCCATTTTGGATTAATATAATTTTTTTTAATCTGCCTTACAAAACATTAATTTTTTTAAGCATTGACATGGCAGAGATAATAGCTTCGTATACCGAGGAAAAATTTTTGTTCATTTAAACAAAATTGGTTTGTCACAGTCAAATCATTTTGTTCTATAGCGGAAACCAAATTAGTTTGTTGCATATATTTGTTGCCCATGTAAAATATTCTGTTGGACGTACCAAATAATTGGTTGTGCATACAAAATAATCTGACTGTGCCAGCTAGTTGGTTGGCCTAATCAAAGATTAGTTTGCACTTAATAAACAGACTGTAGGCCCTCTGCCGAAGCTGTCGAATAGTTTGCTGATCTTCGGCCGTTACAATATTATTTGAAAACTTGCTCAACGTATATGAGTTATGTCTGCTTAGGAATAGCATTTAAAGTACGTTACACGTGTGTTTACCCATTTCTGGTTCACCACTACACATTAATGAATACTTTCTAGCTGTCGACAGTGGCGAAAAAAGGACTTTTCCGGTGATTTTAAGAGTGCGTGGTAGATAAATAAACGCTGAAAACATCAATTGATTTCTACGCTTTTCTCGAAGCCAATATGGATAAAATACTCAATGGCAATCATAGATAATGGTATTTGCTAACTTTATGAGTAAATATTTATCCAGAATTACTCATTCGTTACGCGTTATCTCTTGCGCCGCAGTTAAATGCACGAGGTTCCGGCGTCAGAGATTGTGCCTCAGAAGTTCGTAACACTGAAAACAATTTTGTGTAAAACGTTGGCTAAAACTATTATGTAGGATTGCTATTGTTTAATTTTCGCAAATTGGCTTCAAGAAACCTACAGTACTGTAATAGATTATTGCTTTTAGCGTTGAATTATTTACCACGCCCTCGTAAGTTATGCAAATATTGGCACATAATCTTCTAAAAAGTATAGACTTGTACAATACACCGTTGTCTCTAATAATACGCCATAAAATGATAGGGTGGCCGCTGAAAGTCTCCTAATACGTGTGCGTGGTCGGCGAGTTGAGTGACTTGCACCTTGCTCATAGAGGCTAAGGAAAGCCGTGTTGCGCATTCTGCAATGTGTTGTCCTTACCTCTTCTGCACTTCTAGGCCACGAACGCGCAAAATACGTTCACCCAGACGGTCTGTCCGGGAAATTAGGGTAAAACTTCGGGTGTTGAATTTACGGAAGAGTAGGTATAATTGTAAGATGACAGGTACTGACCTTCCGGCGTATACGGGTAGGGATCACGGTAGGCAAAAGCAAGCTCTAGCCAAATATCGTAAAAGGACAATATGGGAAAGTACAGCTTCTTAGCGTTGTTAAAGCGCGAGACTTTTTATCAACGGCGTGAACTGGAAACACTAGCAAAATTCACATTATTATATTTCTATTTTCTATTGTAGCTATACATTTACGGGCTAAATTTCTCTTATCAAAATAATTACTAAAAGAGCATAACTACATTCTAACATAATGATTACATTTCAATTTATAAATAACAAAATATAATTCTAAAACTACCCGTTGAACAATGTGCTACTGTAGAATGAACAGCGCTCATATCGGCGTGAACTAGAATTAAATAACACGTATCCTGTTTTTCTTCTGACTTTCCTATATTGTCCTTGTATAGGTCATTCGGAATAAAGTGAGCACTAAAGATTTAACCTTTGAAAAAAATCATTAGCAGTTACTGCATATACGCCACCACTAACAAGAGTTACTTTACTGCTTGTATGGTTGGTAGCGATTCATTGCATGTAGTTCCATGTATTTTCCTATTTAAAAACAACGTTAGTGAAAGAACATATGATGAAATCGACCTCTCTGTATTTAATATACTTCAAAATATTTACCTATGACCTTTTTGACATTCATATTTACAGTATAATTAGAATCAATTGGCGCGAGAATAATGTGATGCTATCGCCGACCTCGAGTCATCTTGGTCGTTACCGCTTGCTTCGCGCTTCAGACAGTTCAAAACGCCACCGACAGGTGACATCAGAGTTAGGTTCTCGCCGTTTTTTTTTTTTTTTTTTGCTGCTCGCCAAGTTGCATCATTTGCGTGCGTTTGTCCGTTGTGTGTGTATAGGTAACACATTCAAAAGTATTGGAAATATAATTGCCGAATGATGTGAAACCATCGGTAATCTGTAAATTATGTTTTACGTTTTCCATCCTAGAAATAACATACTTTTTATTTCACATGTTAAGAAAATACGTTAGGCTATTTATTGTTTCTGAAGTGCGTCGTCGTTCGTGGCAGTAGCAGTGAACGAAACTTGAATTACTGAATTGCATGTGTCATGTCTGTTTTTAGTGGCGGTTTTGAAATTCAAATAAAATCTGCCCGCATTTACGATATTCGTAACGGCAATAGTGCGTGTTGTGTAAATTAATCGATGGACAGAAACCAGTGTTATAAGACGTTAACTCGCAGGTATTTATAACTTAGATTACCGTTTTTATATCTTATATTCAGCCCCCGTGCATTTAATGAGTACGTAGATATTGTAGCTAACATTTATCGGAGCAGTTTGATGTAGTTGTAAACATTGCACGACCCTATGTAAATAAAAGCACGTGGCATTATTTGTAATTACATTCGGCGGAAAGATATAAACTGGCAGGAAATAGAAATTAATCAGGGCATTTTTGAGTGTTCACTTAATTCCGAATCACCTATACAATATTTGCAATAACTGAGGAGATATGTTATTGCGCGCGAGGACGACCACGCAGCAGCAGCAGCAGCCGGTCTCTTGGCGTCTGCCCAGCCAACCCACGGAGGGCGGGGTGTAATTACCGTATCCTCATCCCAGCCCGCTCTGCCGGACAGGATCCATTGTCGATCCAGGACACTGGCCTGCTTGGCTTGCGGCCTTCCTCCCGCGCGCATTATCCACACCGTGACGAGGTCAGGGGCGCCAGGGTTGGAATCCCGTCCCCGTGTGGCCGCCCCACCGGCAGGTCTTCCACTGTATCGTAGCCTCTTTGTAACTAGACGTGTATAGGGCTTGTTCATGGCATATTCCTAAGAGAGGTCCTCTCCTGGGCCCCGATTAAATATCACCACCTGCTATTTGCACCGACGCAGCGCAGCGCAAGTGCCGAGCATATAAAACGGGCCTGCAAACAAATCAATAATTCATGCGTAATATAACATATTTATACTGATTAAGATAAAGTGTCAAAATTATGTTAGTTAAGAACAAAAATTCAGTTTAAAAGTACAATTTTCAAAGTGGTACATTCCTGGAAGGGAAAAATATCACATCGTGACGTTTCACTGGCCAGGCCAACTTCCACGGGCGGCATCTTCCTCTCCTGGACAGCAAAACATCGCGACCGCTCAACTACACGAAAAATGTGTTTGTCCGTCTGTGTTTTGAGTTCCACCTGCAAGTACTGATTTTGTAAGTACTTGTGCATATCTGTCGACATGGTTTAGTAACTAACTCTGAGTAAGGTAATGTTGTTTATAATTTTGTAGTTGTTGATTGAATGTGTGTGAGTGTTTAATTTCAGTGCAGCGCCATCAGGCGCAAAGCATGTGCACATTTTGCGCTACACCCGTACAAATCTATATTTAATCGTCCTCCGGGCGCATAAACGACGTTGGTGTGTCTCACGCTTATTCTTTTTTTGTTGCGCGAAACTTTTAAACGTGTTCCATATGTGTTGTAACGGGCAACTTTAGGTATTTATTTAAAATATGTGATTTCAAATGTAAAATGTAGTTGGAAAATAAAAGAAGGCGCGGTAAATTGAGACGGAATTTGTTCTCTGAGGTCGGAGCTTTGAAGGATGCTCGACACTGATTGGCCGGAGGCACCCTCTCGTGACTACTGGACTGGGAGGGTGGTTTCCCGCCAAGACAATGAAGAGCCGCGAGAGAGAAGGTGGGTCGAGGGACTGGCATGTCGAGGGAGAACGAAGGTCTCCAATTTTCAACTATTTGTTTCGGATATCAGGGGCTGCGGTAGGCACCCCGTGATAACATTCGTCGTGAATGATTTTTGCTGAATAGTGGAATTGAAAGCAAAGAGGGGCGGCAGTAGGAGGCACCCCAGAGTATTTAGTGTTCATATTCTTGAAATAGTTATGATCGGTTTCGGTATTTTATTGCACGCCCTACGAGACCAGTTCTCGGTTAATTCACTAGGCCAGGAAACAAACATTCAGCATTTGTTATTACCGAGATAGATAAACCCCGTGTTGCACGTGTGGTACATACGAGGAACGTCGTAGTGTTTTAAAGAACACGGACACTTCAAAACTGTGCTACGACACGCGTATTAAAAACGTTTTGGGATACCTCAAAACTGGTTAAAAACGGCTTCCCCCCAAACTGCCGTGGCTCTAAATATACAAACCTTAACCGTAAAACAGAAAGATTGAAGCGTTTGTTTGACTAGACTTTACTTTTTCTACAAATACACGTATTAGGTCGCTGCTTGTAGAAAAAAGCGTATTGTTAAACCACCGTGCGCCGGTTGAATGCTCCGTGAATAGAGACGATATTATTCTTGACGTTCATGCCATACAAGTTCCCGGGTAAAAAATATCAGCATCAGGTGAATACTGTCCTGAAAGTGTTCGCCTATCTTGGATCTTTCTCCCGAGTCTGAGGACCGGGAGCGATAAGGGCGAAAGTACCGCTCTGTCATAGTCCCTGGAATGCGTTTTTTTTTTTCGTAGGTAAACATTTGAGGCAAATTTTATGGTTTCTTCAAAAATCGCCTTTTAGCTGGCCGCTTACCCGGGCCGCCGAGGTGTGTGTGGAGCTTCGGCCGATATAAGTTTGTTCGGAAACTGCCCAACCTAGGTGAGAATTAATGTACGCATAAGGATATAATTCAAGGTATGTTACACGTCTGTATACCATTTGAATTTATCCAGTAATTTTCTAGCTTATTTTCTTGCGGTCGGAAATGATGAAACTACGTTTTTTTTCCTATAATATACCGTCATAATATGGTAGGATAACCACCACTGAATTTCTCGTAGAGGCGAGTTATCTGACTCACAAATACGTCCACACAGCCAGTCATCTTAAAACGAGACTACCGAGTGAGGTGGTGCAACTTTAACACGCCGGACTCGCATTCGGGAGGAATATGACTCGATTTACGACTGCGGCCATCCTGAATTTAGTTTACCGTGGTTTCGCTGAATCGCTCCAGGCTAGTGCTGAGATGAGTTCTTAAACAAAGGCCATATCCGATTCCTTTCGTATCTTCTGTCCATGAGAAGTTTCGGCGAGGCGTAACGCCCATCCATGCATTCATTACAACAATGTTATACGAATTTCAGCAACTAGGTTTGTGACCACCTGAAGATTCTCCAACTGCGTTGTTGTACTTGACTGCGTAGTAGATTGACACTTCTGTGAGCACTTACTGTTTACACGATGTAATGCCGGCTACAGTAAAGTACTTTTGTCCTGTAGTAATACATAATAGTGAAATTGCCATCTCAGGTTCATTTTAGAATCGAAATGTTGGCTTGCGTAGTGTGAACCTGCATTCTTTTAGAGCTGCAATATTTACTAACGTTATGTAAAACTGATTATATATCAATATGTTTATTTTGGCCTCGGCAGTTAACAAAAAGAGCGGTGAAAAGTAAACTCTGCATAATTATACCTACCTATATTAGTGACGTAGTTGTATTTATTATACTAACAAACGGCGATATGCTGCAGCTGGGATGAAATAATAGTCTTAGCAGGGTGTAAAAAAGTGCTTGCTTTACGTTAAATGGGCTATACGGCAGTTAGTGACTGCACCTCGACGAGACTTTTCAAAGGGTACCTTTATTATTGTTATTGTTATTATTATTATTATTGTTGTTATTATTATTATTATTGTTATTATTATTATTGTTATTATTATTATATAACCAAGGTTTTGATATGTTGTATGTTTCTGTACCACTTAAAAATATTCTGCATAACTGAAGTATTTTTAACGTTCAACATTTATTGCCAAACAGTCGGTTTTAGCAGTTTTTTATATTATAACATTAAACTGTACTTAACAATAGACGGACACGTGTACGTGTTAACCTATTTAATTGCTGTTTAGAAATCGACTTCATTGAAAGAATACGGATAAGTTTGTGAATGGGATCTTTTCTGCTGAAGCTATTTTAAGTTGTTTGACTGGTCAAGCAGGGGGCTACCTTAAAAACCATTAAATGAGGTTTTGTGTAATTTTTCGTCTCACTTTTTTTAATGGTCGCCAACATACAAATTGTGATTATATTTAATTAACAAGCAATCGGTAAATAATAGGCGTTTCTTTTATAGGTGTAAGAAATCGCTCGAAAGAAAATCATAACGCTAGTAAAATTTACGTGGGTTTTTTCTTTTATGGGTTTTCTATACTTGGCCTCGAAAAATTATCTTGTTAATTTATGGCCCACGCGTTCTTAAATTCGGGCCACAGGCTGTTAACGAAGAAATGTAAGATGTTTCGTAAGATAAATTGACGAGAATTTGTTGGCTCTTACGTCACCAATGTCTGACTTTTGCTGTCGTGTCTATTTTAATTATAAACGATTTAATAATCAAACCTATGTGTTTATCATGTGTAAATTTCGTAATTTTATAGCCACTTTAACAATGTATACCATCTGGTTAGTAATTCCAAGTTTATGTCTATACATACAATTATATCTGATAGTCCGGTGTGTGCTGTCTTGCATTGTAATGCTATAAAGCACACACACACGTACAGATAGATAGATAGATAGATAGAAAGAGAGAGAGAGAGAGAGAGAGAGAGAGAGAGAGAGAGAGAGAGAGAGAGAGAGAGAGAGAGAAGTTAAATGTCGTGTGGGCGAATCCAGACATTCTTAAGATTGCCTTCAGTTCACCACCAAATTTTTACACGCATTGAAAGACGAAAAGTTGGTAGTATGCCTATAACGGCAGCGTTAGTTGATGTGGTGTCGTCTGCCGGACCCATTAATTGTAGCATTTATCTCGCCGGCCAGAAATGTGGTGAACGTTGAAACATGCAGTAACGATCGCTAACATTATGGAACATTTGTATGTGAAGTGTTTATTTGTAATGGCTGATGGCGTAGTTTCAGAATTTTATATAGGCCCTATATAAAGTATTCTAATAGGTATGATACCCGCAGGCAAACCGTAATGAAGGTTACGTTTTACGATTTGCTTTGACATGTGTTCGTACATTTATAAAACCTGATATGACATGCAACCAGTTAGTTGTAAATATTGGACGTTTTGTCAGAATAAACGCTCTCTTACTCACTCGTAAATCTCTCAGAAAGTAGTTCGTTTTCCTTGCGTCAGTTAATTTGTTTTAAACGCTGCCTTCTCTTGGGAAGGGAAAATAACAGATTACCTACTTGTCGACTGTTACGTGGCAAAATTTAGTGCAAATAACTCCGTACGGCGTGTATAAATCGTAACTGAATCCCAAAGAAAGTGATAATGAACCTTATTTTTCGTCAGTTTTTCCTTTACATTGGTCCACTTTGCAATTTTGTAAGCTCATTTCAAAAGTTACTTGTGTCAATTAGTGTTTTACGATTTTTAAAAATTTCAGTCCATGATTCTTTTAAAAGAATTTCTATTTAGTTGAAATCGGTCCCACAAATAATTTCATCGGGAAACATATCCCGTTTCTATGGTTTTAGTGTCCTCTAAGTGATTAAGTCTGTTCTAGTTGCATGAGTGTTCTCTTTATAAAACGTTTATTGTGTTTAAGCCTGATGTGTGGTATGAAGCTAAGCGTATGTTTCTTGATCGAGCCAAGCCGATCGCTGCCTGGCCAGGCCGTTGTGCGGTATGCACAGCTTAGGGCGACACAAGTTTACTAGAAAACTCTCAACATATTGATTGATGTTTAGGAATGACATTCAAAGAACGTTACACGCGTGTTCACACTTTTCAAATCCTCCACTTATCTTTAATGCTTATTTTTTCGCGGACGTAAATTGCAAAAAAGGATATTTTTGCTGTTAATTTTTATGCGTGAGAATCTTGGTTCAGAGTGTTAGAAAGGTATATGTGGGCACAACTCACATTTACGGAGTGTTACAAAAAGGTACGGCCAAACTTTCAGGAAACATTCCACACACACACACACACACAAAAAAAATGTAATCCGGAAACGCTTAATTGCCATGGTAGAGCTCAGTTCCTTACATCTCGTTAAATGTCATCGTAAATAACACATCTTAACAGAAAATGTCCCAAATACCCAATGGATTGGTTCTTTACAATGTACTTTACTTCCTAGGTTCACCGCCAGGTGGGCCACTTGACGGAAGGTTTTTTACGATGACATTTAACGAGATGTACGGAATTGAGCTCTACCATGGTAATTAAGCGTTTCCGGACATATGTCGATATCACATATATTTTTCTTTGTGTGTGTGGAATGTTTCCTGAAAGTTTGGCCGTACATTTTTGTAACATCCTGTATATTAAATATTACGTCATAAACGGATAGGGTCACCACAGAATGTCTCATCGAGGCTAGTTATCGGCGAGAAGACTGCACACCACCTAAAGGCTAGGGTGAGGTGTTTGACGCATAGCCTACTGTAACACGTATAGGACTAAAACGCGCAAAATACGCCCAACTAAGCGGCCGCTTCGTCGTAAGGGCGTTCTGGAGTGAGACATCATAACTTTGTATTTGTATGAAATAGTTTTAGTTTTGTAGATGTTACTTGGGAGTACATTTTCCTTCTACAAAAAAATTATTATCTCAGCCAGTTTTCCCGTAATGGCATTTCAAAGTCAAAAAATTCATGTTTTTATTTCATACATCCTCCGAAAACCAATTAATAAAATGTAACTAAGTAATTCATAGTGAAAGTGTACTTCACGGCCTAGGGCATTAAGTATATAAAAACCCAATTTAAAATATGTATTGTATTTTTTAAGAAATTCTGAAATTAAATTTTTTTTTAAATACAAAAATATTTTGACTTTGGTTTTTATATAGGCCTGCCTACATCACGCTGTAGCCGTGACATGTACTTTGACTGTGAATTATTTCGTTTCATTACGTTGATTGGTTTTCGGGGGTGTATGAAATAGAAACTTTCAAATTTTGACTTTGAAATACTATTACGGGAAAACTAGCTGAACTAATTATTTTTGCAAGAGGAAAATGTTAAGAAACGTATGTAGGCAAGTAAGGATTAATACTTTAGAATGATGTTACTGGTGAATAAGGGCGGTAACTGTACTTCACTATTAGGTACCTTTTTCGGTACTGTCAACCTGTATAGTCCATTACTGCTATTAAGGGAGAAAAATTAAAGGTGACGCAAATATTAGGCAAAACAACCAAGTGTGTCGTTGCAGCGACCAGTGTTCATAGACATTTTAAACAATCCACAAGACCAGGGGCGCAACCACACGTGAGAAGGGGGGTAATGGTATATTGCCCCCTTCCCAATAGCTGAATCCTTCAAGCAGGGGTAAACCTTAGGCCTAAACACATTGCCTGTTTACATGCAGTAGTGTTACAGGGTCTTTTAGTAATAAACTCCGTTTTATTTAACGGTGACCGTTCTACCTCTTTAACGATGAAAATTAGAACATAATTTATATTACGTTTGCTCCCTCCCCACTTTCCCCTTGGGAATATGAGTTGTGTCCTTGCTTATGACCGTCACGAACAGTGTATGAGACAAAAGAGTGTTTTTGTTACCACGCACGTGTTTCAGCGACTTATCCAGTGCATTGTTGTAATTTCAGTGTAATAAATTATTCGGCCTGCCTCATACTGTTATTGGAAGAATATGTGCGGTTGTTTTGATGGCTATGGCCAAATTATTACGTTTGAGCGAGTTCTTCCCTTGTAATATCCTTCACCGGAACCGGTAGGCCTAATACAGAGGGTGGGTACTGGTGTTATCAGGAACCAGTGCTTCACGTTTGTCTGTATTTGGTAGCGCATCCATGCCGCGAAATTTGCTACATATGTTCAATATGTGATCTGATCGGGATATCACATACGCCCGAGCGATAAACTACAGTCGGGACACTTCGGTTGGCATGCGGTCGATTAGCAGCTCACATAAATTCAGCTACCGTAGTTGTAAAAATACGGGTTGTATTCACAAATGTTTCGCCAGCCGTTGCCGAAACTATTGTGTATTTTGGTATGAGTTCATATTAGAAAGCCGTACAGCCATATTGGTGTCAGCACGTAATTAAAAAAAAAATAAATAAAAATATTTTGTTTTGAAGTGTTGACGTCACTCGGAGGCTGAGCTTATTATGGGTTAGCTACAAATAGGCTACATTGAATCAGGAATGTAACAGTGCTATAAGTTATTTATTTATTGACAACATTTGATTATTTTTTTCAATTTGAGTAGATTGGGGTGAAGATTAATAAATACTAGCTTGTACATAGATTCATTTCGTGGGATTCCTCATCATCCCCCGATCACTTAGCTGTTCGATCCTCTGTGGAATAATAATAATAATAATAATTATTATTATTATATTTTGATTGAAATATGGTGAAGTTAAGTCATTGTACCTTCTCTTACTCGTAAGGCTCTGTTTCAGTCGCCATATTGAATTTTATCATTTTTCGCTTTTTTGGAATCTGAGAAGAAAAATGTTAAATATGCGATTATACCTTAAGTTCTATTTACATTTCACTACAGTACAGACCTTGTGATTTAGCTGTCAAAGTATAATTACGCCCAACGTGTGGCAAATTCTTTTATATCCATAATTTGCCCGACAAATTGCGACCTAACTATAAATTACTAGCTCTATTACCATGCTTGTATTGTAGCTCAATTTTCAGTATAGTCACCGATTTAATATTTTTCTTCTCAGAGTTTCAAAAAAGCGAAAAATAATAAAATTCCATATGTCGACTGAAACCGAGCCTTAACAATATTAATAGTTATATCACATTAGTATTTAATTACCGCACATTACATGTTACTACCTATAACTTACTACTTATATAATTTTGTTTATTTATAACTATCTGAAATTATGTGTTGTATGTTGTTTTGAACATTTTTTAACCATAATAACAAAATGCGGGGGAAAATGCAAAAAAAAAAAAAAAGAGAGAATACCTTAATACTAATTCACTCGTATATAAATTCGTGTTTTTCATTATTAATGAAATTACATTTCGTCAGGCTAACGTATCATTCATACCAGAAAAAAAATTAATCAGCACACATACAATTTACATACATCAACATAATTAAAATAAATGCCAGACATTCAAATTACACTGATTTTGAATACAACAATGTACTGCATATAGCTTATATATTATTTCTCCTGGTTAAGACTTTCTGACATTATATATAAGTTTAAACTCCAATTATTTTGACCCTATAAACAATACGAAAGAAAATAGAAACATAAAGAATAAAAAAATAATATAATCACACATTAACTATTTGAGTTACATAATTTAAGAAAAAAAAATACATTTAGTCATGTAAAAATATCACATTCTCACATGTAAGAAAAACCTAGCAAACATACAATTTCACAACAAACATACACATTCATACCCACATACATGTGCACAGACCTAATAAGGATATAGACTACAGTACATAAGAACTACAGTCGACTTACGGCATTTAACAAGCATATTTATTCACAGCCAACGTCTGCTGCAAGACTTGCACATTTACGACAAATAACAATAAATGTAAGAATTATTTATTATTTGTGTTTATATACTCAGACACTGACGAACACGAGCAAACGAAGAAAACAGGAGCGAACGTTCTTATAGACACGACGAATTTTGTCGTCATGACGAACAGTTGAGGGAAACACCGTAGCTAGAATGACGGAGAATGTTTATCATTCCGCCTAGTTTATTATGTGTTTAATGTTACATGTCACTGTTCTGCCGAATGAGCTGAATTGCAACTAGGTTGTAACAGTGAGTGAGTATGAATGTGTGAACACCTGAATAGACCTTGGTGTGTGCGTGTGTGCTCGATAAAATAACTCGGCGGCGGGGGTAATTGTATTCTGATTTGGGATAAAGTGAGCTTTTTTGAAATCCTGGATTATTCCTCCCCCCCCCCCCCTTTTTCAGACATTTGAATTTTCCTACTACTTGTTAATATAGACGAAGTTCCCTGAGTAATAATCAGACTGTGCGGCACGGAAAATATTACGTCTGACGTCACAATAAATATTAGTTGTAATTATTATTCTAGACAGTGTTGTCTTCAAAAGTGCTCACTACATCGCGAACCTCATCTACAAGTCATTCGGGATCAAGTGAGCACTAAAAATTAAACCTTTGAAAAATATCACTAGTCGTTACTGCATACAATTAAACATAAACTATAGTCCCCTTACTGATTTTATGGTTGGCAGCGAATTTACGCAATATAGTTCCGTGTGTTTTCCTATTTAAATACAACAATACAGAAACAAAATCAACCAAAATTGACAATGTTTTTATATAATTAATAAACTTTTTTTCATTTAACTTTGTTGATTAATACCGACTGCACAAAATATTAATCTTTCATGCGCAAACATCAAGTGACGTTTCCGGATAGGTTAGAAATTTACCGTCGTTAACCATTGGCTGAAAATAGAAATTTAGCAGTGACGGATTAAAAAAGGAAGGGGAGGTTGCCGGAGTGGGCGACTGCTCCCCCTAAGAACATGTGTGTTATTTTAGTGTGGTAAATTTTTAAAAATATACAGAAGAAGCATTACATTTTTACAATTAAATATTTCTTAATAATATTCAGCCACGCAAATGGACTCACAAATGCCTAAGGGCGCGGTTTACCGCAATTTTCATTATGATTATTTCATTTTTTATTTGTACCAGATATTTCTCTTCTTATTTTAGACAAAAAATGTAATTAAATTTGGCTCTTATAAAATTTTTTATCTCTCATAGTTTTCGCGTAATGGCGTGTTAGTCATATTTTGCACGTTTCCGTTTTAACGACTACACTAAAACCAACTGATACAACAAATTAAAAAAATCACAGTGGGTAAAGACATTGCAGGCTACAATGTCATGCTCATAAAATTAAAGAATAAAAATTATTTGTATTTTAAAAAAATTTAGAATTTTTAAAATTTTTATTTTCAGTTTCTGCAAATTTTTAAAATTCAAATAATTTTTATTCTTTATTTTTATGAGCATGACATTGTAGCCTGCAATGTCTATATCCACTGTGATTTTTTGAGTTTGGTATATTAGTTGGTTTTAGTGTAGTCGTTAAAACGGAAACATACAAAATATGACTTTAACAAACCATTACGCGAAAACTGCGAGAGATAAAAAAATTTCTTAAGAGCGAAATTTATTCACATTTAGTGTCTAAAATAAGAAGAAAAATATCTGGTACAAATAAAAAGTAAAAAAAATGGTGATGAAAATTGCGGTAGACCGCGCCCTTAGCACTCGTATAATGTGTACATTTTATGTGATAATAATGGCAAAATTCGATATTGTTAAACAACTTTTTCCCTTCTCTCAAGTTCCGTTTTACGTAAGCGAAGTTCGTTCTTGCTCGAATAGCGTGGTGTGCTGTGCTGGCGGGAGGATATAGTTCCTGTTATTTTTCTCTTGCATGACGTCCCTTTCAACCCTTTCTCAGCAGGAGGGCGAGTGTGTCAGGTCGAAGAAAGACTGGTCAGATCAAGGTCCAGTCATAAATAACGGTCTACAGCCGGGTGTATGAAAGAGGAGGGGGGGGGGGAGTAAGGGGAGTAATTACGAACTACGATACCATGTCTTCAGACACACTCAAGTCACCAGTGTGCTGTGAATGAGTGTAGGTTTCAACTATATTTGTTAAGAAGTGTTTTATGTTATGTTTTTAATTGTGAATACTAACTAGGAAGATAGAGAAAATAACCTGTTTACATATGTTTAGTAAACTGCAGAAACTTGAAGAAACAGAGACGTCGATGCTGATACTGTGACGCAGGTTCGTTTTTATCAGGATCTTTATACCGTGAAAGCAGTTTAAGGTCGTTCTAGTGTGAAAAATTTCAAAATTTTATTTGTACGAAATAGCGTTATATATTATCATATCAAGAACAATATACTAGCGTGCATAGTTTTCCCATAACTGCATGTCGAAGTCAAAATTTCGACGTTACGGGAACATATCTTAATTGAAATAACGGTAGTTAAATAATTAACACTGAACTTTAATTAATGTCGCGGGCTTTAGCTTACAGTTATAAAAACACAAATCACCAAATTTTTGTATTTGAAGAAATCTAATAAAGTAAAGGATTTTTACTAGACTTTCATAAATGTTTTAAAAATTCAACAATTTTTTTTTATTCTTGTGTTCAAAAAATTTGAGCGAATAGCCACTGACTCGTAAATTTTAATTTCAGTATAAATTTTTTTAGTTTCAATAAAGCTGTTGGTTTTCATTGGGTGTATTTCCCCGTGGCATGAAGCTTTTAAATAAGTGAAGAAATTTTGATTAGCACTTATCAGCTAGGCATTTAGTTCTTGTGCTTGTGATGGGTGACATGATATGAGTAGGCCGCAGCACCGGAATGAAGGGGCGAAGTAACCGGAAGATCCCCGAGAAAATACGTCGACCAGCACAACCAAATTTATTGCAACATTTACCAGGTCCCATGTTTTTCAAGAGCTAACACAACCAAAAAAGATTCGTGTAAGCAGAATCTTAAAATTGTTCTTTATTAGCGACGACCTAAAGTTTTGTCGTGTAAAGTGTGTGGAGTAATAGGAAGTCGGCAAGTCCGGTTTAAACTAGGCATAGGTGATTCGGAATAAAGTGAACACTCAAAAAAGCCCTGATTAATTCCTATTTCCTGCCAGTTTATATCTTTCCGCCGATGTAAACACAAATAATGCCACGTGCTTTTATTTACATAGGGTCGTGCAATGTTTACAACTACATTAAACTGCTCCGATAGATTTTAGCTACAATATCTACTCATTAAATGCACGGGGGCTGAATGTAAGATATAAAAAAAGTAATCTTAGTTATAAATACCTGCGAGTTAATGTCTGGTTTCTGTCCATCGACTAATCTAAACAACACGCGCTATTGCCGTTACGCATCTCGTAATTGAGGGCATATTTTATTTGAATTTGTAACGCAAAACCGCCACTACAACAGACATGACACACGCTATTCAATAATTCAAGTTTCGTTCAGTTCTACTGCCACGAACAACGACGACGCACTTCAGAAACAATAATTAACGTATTTTCTTAATATGTGAAATAAAAAGTATGTTGTTTTTAGGCTGGCAAACGTAAAACATA
>PNEQ01038891.1:0-23745 GCA_003012365.1 Medauroidea extradentata | reverse complement strand
TTAATGATGTACGCAAGCTAGCCTACCAGATAGCAGAGCACAACCACATTCAACATAACTTTAATCGAAATACTCAAATGGCTGGTAAAAAATGGTTTTACGCATTCCGAGCTCGTCATAATGAGTTGACATTACGTGAACCGGAAGCAACATCCATGGCTAGGGCGAGAGGGTTCAACAAGGAAAATGTTGGTGAATTGTTTGACATACTAAAGAGTGTCATTGACGAAAACGCGATTGATGCAACCCGCATATTTAATGTGGACGAAACAGGCGTTAGCACTTTTCAAAACAAATGCCAAAAAGTTTTGGCTAAGAAAGGAAAACGTCAGGTAGGTTCAGTCTCTAGCGGGGAAAGAGGTGTAAATACGACAGTGGTGTGTTGCACAAGTGCGTCAGGATCATACGTTCCTCCGATGTTGATTTTTAAGAGACTGAGAATGGCTACGAAATTATAAGTTGGTGCTCCCCCTGGTGGTTTAGTCGAAGTGTCCGAATCTGGCTACATAAACAGTGCACTTTTCGTTAAATGGATGAAACACTTTATCGCCACTGTAAAACCAAGTGTTGAAAACAAGGTGCTTTTACTTTTAGATGGGCACACAACACACTCGAAGAATTTGGAGGCTTTACAAATAGCGAGAGAAAATGGAGTCATAATGCTGCAGTTACCTGGACATACCACCCACCGGATTCAACCATTGGACAGGACATTTTTCAAACCCTTTAAAGGGTAGGCTACTATACGCAAGCAATTGAGAAATGGCTGCGGACAAATCCCGGGATGTGTGTTACACAATATCAAGTAGCTACACTAGTGACAGAAGCATATGGGAAAGTGGCAACAATTGAAAACTCTGTCAACGGATTTCAATGCACAGGAATCTGGCCACTTGATATCACTGTGCTGAAAGATTGTGACTTTGCACCAGCCGAGAACCTTAGCCGCACAGATGATCCTCCACCAATCAACGAAAAAGATGTAACTTCAAGACCACCTGACGACACCGCCACCGCTGAGTCATCTACACCTAACTCAGATAGCAACAGTGCTCTTTCAACTGAAAAACAAAGTGATGCAACTGGCTTAACTGTAACATCAAAAAACCCTTCTTCTAGCAAACTCACAGTGTCTATTGAATTCCTTTCCCCTATTCCTAGACCAAACAAAAAACGTAGGTTGTCGAAATGCCAACGGGCTCTTGTTTTGACCAGCAGCCCGTACAAAAACGATTTTAGAGTTGACAAAAGAGCTGCAAGTAGCACAGGCTAAAGTTAAAGAGTTAGAAATGCAAATTGCCAGAGATGCGCCAAAAGGCCAACAATCATCCAAGCCTAGTACCAAAAAGGGAAATGTAAACAGAACTAGATCAACTAAGAAAGGTTTTTCCTCCATAAGAGTCCTAGATCACAATTTAGGCCTACACCAGCCATCCACTTCGACACAAGGTGATGTTTCGATCGACGTTGAAGTGCACAGTGACGACTGGTAGGCCTATTGTCTGTTTGTGAAGAAAAATTTGTAGAAGATATGGTTCAGTGTTTAGTGTGCAAATCCTGGGTACATGAGAGTTGTGCAGGTGCGAGGTCAGGACTAAAACGTTTTGTCTGTGTAGACTGTAAATAACTTAACACTTATTGCATTTACAGTAGAAAAAGTCGAACTTTCTTAGCGTTTAAATAGTACCTTAACCCCGTGAGTTAGTTTGTGTTGTACGATTTACTGTCTTAACTAGTTCAATTTAATAAAGTGTGGTACGAATTAGGACATAGGTGGTACGATTTAGGAAACCAGTTTCCTATATCGTACCAGTTGCATTTTGTTATAAAAGTGACATTCTTTCTTTCCAGATGCTAAATTTTGACGTTTTACCTATATAAATATTTTCTCTAATGTGTATAATATTTAATAAAAATTGCCGAAACCTTATATTTATTACCTGTATGCAGCAAAAAAATTTAATGTAAAAAGTGGTACGATCTAGGCAACTCTCCCCTATAGACCAAGGCCTACTTAAGCAAAATAGCCGTATAGTTTGGCCTAATTTGTATCTCAATAAACTTCTCAATCCTAGAATAGTTTAATGCCCAAAAATTACTGTGTGCTGATTTGAAATGCAGGTTTTGTTAAGTTAAGCATTATAAATGTTCACGAAAATTACTATTGCGTTGCATAAACTTTTTCAGTATGGTGTTTGCATCCAACTTCTCACTTGTTATTTATTTATAATGCACTTTTAATTTTGGAACTACAATGGCATGACAGACTTGGTGAGAATGCCTGCAACGCAAATAACAATAGATGTACTGTACCGGTAAGTCAGTCATCACCGAGGTTTCTGTGATGTCAGCACGTCCTCCTCAATGCTGATTGACTGACATATTTGCTCAGAAATACAATTAGGCTATTTGGTTGCATTACTTCAGCACTGTACATTGAGGCAAAAGGGGAAGACTTCACATTGCGAGCAGCAATTAAAACATCTTGATCAGATCTGAGTCATATTTTTCACTTCATTGGAAAATCGAGATAACTTTTCAGTGGACTGGAACTTTGCCACCAGGATTTGGATTTACCTACCAAAAGAAATTTTCTCCTAGCAGTGTCCTTTGAACCATGTCGTCTAAGAAGTTTTTGTTGATTCTACCTAAGCTTTGCAAATTTTAAATTAATTTACTTTGATATCCTAGGCCTATCTTTTTTAATGATTCAAATGGTTCTGATTTTTATTACTCTTTAAACATGCTGTTAGTTTCCTTTCCTAGCCAGCGATTAGATATACTTACAGAGAGAACGTTATGAATGAGGATTATTTTTTTACCAACGTCAGATGGGCTGAAAAACAAAAGAATGAATTGTGAAATGGTTTTACTGTCAGAAGATATGTACATCTTTTAGCTACGTACTTTTAAATCTAGGTAATCACCATGCAGATTGAGACACTCGTTGTACAGGTGCACCAGCTTTCTAATACCCTCTGCAAAGAAAAGTTGCAGCCTGCCTATTGAACAGTGTTGTGCAGTTAATCATTGCTGTTCAAGTGTCTTTCCTCCTAGCCACTTTTTTAATGTCGGATATTGTGGAAGTCACATGGTGCCAAATTGACCTGTAAGGTGGGTGATCAAACAGTGCCCATCTGTGTGATAACTCGCAAGAAATCGTTGAGTTATGATAGCACTATGCTGTCTGGCATTGTCATGAAGCACGACAACACCTGATGTCAGTGTTCCTCTTTGTTTGTTGCAGATTGATTACTGTAGTCTTAGCAACATTGATGGCTGTCCTCTGCTCCATAAAATCCATCAGTAGCACTCCTTGGTGAACCCAGAACACTGCAGCCATCAGTTTCTTGGTGCGGAATGTCAGTTTAAACTTTTTCGGCTCGTTCGGAGACTGGGTGTGCATCCATTGTGATTGGAGTTGCGTTTCTTTGTTGTAGAAATGAATCCATGTTTCATCTTCTGTCAAAGTTTTGATTGAAAAACTGTTCTCCATTTTGTATGCGTACCTTAGCATAAACGACAAGACTGACGCTATTCACTGCTCCTTGTTGAGGTTAGTCAACACCTTGGGTACCCATCGTGCACAAATTTTACTGTGTCCAAGTTTGTCTGTAACTTAACGGTGGTGTACCGGGCTGACTGTGAAATGTGCGGAAATTCTTCGGACAGTTCTATAATCATAAATTCATTTGACTCACGAACAACTGTATCCATATTCTGCTCCGGTTTGTATTGCTATTGACTTCCGGCCATCTTCGTCATGAATGTCAGCGTGATCTTCGTGGAATTTTCAGCACCACTCTCATGTTATAACGTCAATGTTCTCACCGTACACAATGCTCGATTTGCGATGGATTTTTGCTGCATTTTGCCCTTTTGCCCGTATAAATCGGACAACTCCACTTATCTCACATTTGGCCGTACAATTTACTATCACACACATGTTGACATGCCTATGACGATGCCTTGACTGATATGTTGGTTTGGCCACTGAATGCAGTTGGGGAAAGAGGGTAAATTATTAGGCCTATGCTGTGTTATGTTATGTTTTGTTTGCTATCACTCAGGGACATCTCATGAAAAAATTAAACTGCAATCACAACATTTGATGCACCTCATTGTATACCTCACCCAAAATGTTTAAACAAACATGGTTCAATAAGCGGGTGGAAACTTCTGTTGCAGAGGGTACTGGAAAGCTGGTGCACCGGTACGACATATGTTTCAATCAATGTGGTGATTATGTTAAAACGTAGCAGAAAGATGACCGTATCTTTTAACAACACAAACATTTAACAATTCTCTCCTGTTCTTTTTACAGCCTATTGGTGGTTGGAAAAACTGAACCCTAGTATGTTTAATATGGTTGTGAAGCTTCGAGGTGGAATTGGGTAGAGGCAGTCTGCTTTATTGGTACCTGAAAAAATTTTTTATCACCATTGGAATGTGCATAACTTGGCTGATAGTCGTTCAGCCATAATGTAATTTCACAATAATAGTTACTGTCAGAAGTAGATGATTGTGTATTGAAACAACTCTGTATCTAGTGGTTACTGTCATGTGCAAATGATATCTAATAAATTAATTCTGCATTATATACCTATGTGTTTTTGAATCTCTTAAGGGCTGTATACAACAGGTTCTAGGTGCCGTGTTTGAGGTACGAATACAAGTAGGCAAAAAGAGCTGGACTGGCTCATGTATCAGCAACTGTATCATCTTTATTCGCGAGGCGCACAAACGGAGTGCAGTGTTTGGGTCATTGTCTTTTTCTTATGGTATTTTAAGCGTTATGATTTTTTACATGGGAGCTGTCTGAAAAGGCTGTTTTTTTTTTTTTTTTTTGCCATTTTCAGGTGCCCCAAAACCATGTTTATAATCATGCTATTAGAAAACAAAAATAGAGAGGCATAGTTTTAAATGTGGTTTCTTTTTGTAGATAAAGATAGAAACACACATTTAGTAGCATTTCTTGAAAAAAAATTTCTCCTACCACGCTGCAACAATGTTCATTCGGCAGCTGTAGGCTATGGGGTTTTTGGCCTGTTCAATTGATTTTGTATTTGGATAAAATTTTTTTGGGACAGTAAGTTAATATTTAATATTAAAAAAAGGGCAATAAGTATAATGTGTAATTAACTACCATTCGCTCGCTCATTGTAGAGCGTTATTTCAAAGTAGGCCAATTCAGATTTGGTCATTAACGTGTATTTACATTTATAATTGTGTTATTTCATATTTAGAAATAAAAGTAAGTTTCATACTAACAGCAATTACAACTACAATACCAGATAAAAATGACCATCATATCCTGTGTAATAAGAAGATTACTTCTGGCTGTTCAGATCTGAAATTCATAATTTCATGTTTGTACGAGGTGTTTGTGTTGTAGGTGCTACTAGGGACTACTTTATCCTCTAACTGGAAAATTTTTAGCATCCATAGTATTTGTATAACGGCATGTCAAAATCAAATTTTTCATGGTTATGGCGTTATATACTTTTTTACCAAATAGCAGCTTTCCTTCAGATTACAATTATACGATGTTTAGCCTATAGCTATCCGAACTGTCAATCTGCTGTTGTGCGTGTTGGCGCTTGCAAGTTCACACCCCTTCGATGATGCGACCAGCTGCCATGATGAGGTGTCGAGTTGCCTCAGTGAGACCTGATAGTAGAGTGACCCTCCTTGTTTACAGCCTTGGACAACTGATTCAAAAGTCTGAGTGCAGCTCATTATGTACGGAAGTGACACACTCTGCAGTGGGTCTGGAGAGTTTGTGAAACCTGTATTTGTCACATCAAACTGTAATATATTATATTGTTAATAAGACAAATTTAAATAGCACTTGAATGGCCTTAAAGCATGTAAATTTACATATAAAATTATTTAATAAACTCTTCAAATGTAATTATTTTCAGAAAGTTATTTATAATGTTTTGTTAAAAAATTGTATTATAGTGTTAAATAATACTTAAATGATTTCTGGTAATAAGTGTGTCATCTACCTTGATCCACTGTGTAATCAGTTTGCGTAATTATTTTTATTAATTTTAAATTTTTAATAATTTTCAATATGTAATTGTTTTAGTTATTTAAAACTATTTTGTATATAAATTTGTTATTTTCTTTGTGACAGTTAATATGACGATGTATAATTTTTCGTGTGCCAACAAATAAAACTAAACTAATTGCATCTTTTTTTTCCCAGGACCAGTTGACATCGTGGTCTGCACCAACAATGGCTACGTTGTGGAGTATGCAGAGTATAAACTAAAGAGAAAATGTGCAATTGAATGTTGTAATGCTGAGTCGATTGAGCCTTTCTCGTCTTACGAGCCTAATCACAAATTTTACTTAATTAAAGCTCCGAATTTACTTATTGTTGTAATCAGAGGAGATAAACTAAAGGTAACAAACTTAGCATATTAGTATAACACATAAAAATATAATGAAGGCCTAGTTAGTGAGTGGCTTTTGCAGTTGAAAATGGGTTCATCACTACCCTTATCGTGTAGTCCTGGGAAAGGCTTCGTTATGTGTTTGGTCAGGGCAAAGGCATCATCTGCCAACAAGACATAGGGCACAGGAAAATTTTGTCTTCCAGGCAGACAACTATTAGAAGGAAGATCTAAAAAAAAAAAAAAAAAAAAAAAAAAAGGAAGATTCTGACTGTTCCTTTAATGTGCTGTTGTTTTGTACTCCCCCATCAGACAGTTGCCCTTGGCACACTATGGATCTACAACATCTACAACAGCGAACAGTACAATGCTGAAAATCCTCTTATGGTTGAAGTAGTCACTACCTGTATTAATGGGAGCATGCAACATTACGTGTTTTCCGTCTATGTACCCAATTCAGTGGGGAAAATGCCAATACATGTTGTACTCATTTGCATGGTGCAACCATTCTTCCTTAGTTTCCGGCAACTGAAACTATTACAAAACAAACAATGTATAGTAAAATTTGGATTGCAAAATGACGTTTGCCTCGACCTACGATCTTTGTTTTTTGGTTGGCATCCAACGAAACTGAGCTCAAAGCATGAACTTAACAATACCGGATGATGTAGACCGAGGCGTTAATACTGTAATATTATATCTAATAATTAAATGCTACAGACACATTTTTTAAACTTTAAATTCAATATGCGTTGCCAAGCTTTCACTCATCCAATTACGAGACAATGGAATGCATTCATTGTAGGTATGTGTTTGTATGAGTAATGAAATATAGAAATAATATGTTGGCTTACCTTTGTGTTTGCCTTCAACAGATGTATCAAGGCTGCACATACATAGGGTACACACAATGAAATAGTTGATTTCGAGATTTTAAACAAATGTAACCGAGACTAGTGTATGAGTCACCACTTGCCAAAAAAGTTATCTTACAGATAATTGCGTATAATTTTTCTGTAGTTTGTATCACGTTTCTGAATTTTATGTCCTACAATATTGTTATCAAGTATTCAAAATCACAACTTGACATTCTCAAAAAATTTTTAAAGTTTCTGTCGCACCTCAGCTCGCCTGATAGAAGATCCGTGTCATCTTCGTTTGAGTAAACAGGTCACTCCCACTGTATTTCCCTCTGCCTTCAAAGAAGGCCTCACCCAACATCTTCTGGGATGTCTCTCCTGATGACTGGCCAAGATCACACATGCAGCCTCAGCGAGCAGCGCATCCTCGACAGTAGACATCTTGGGACCAACTGACTAACATGCTGCTGACATAATGTTAGTGCAAACCTGACCATGTCATCAACATGTTACCTCCGCAATTGTCAGCATGCTAGATGCAAAATTTGTTAGTAACATCCAGTGTAAATGTGCCTTAAAGGCTCGGCATCAGTTGCCAAATTGAATTATTTAATTTTTCGCTCTTATGAAATTCTGAGAAGAAAAATGTGAAATGTGTTATTATAATATAAGTTATATTTACCTTCCGCTACAATTAAAGCATCACTGTTTAACTTTTAATGTATATTTAAGCCACAATCAGTCTAGCAAATTAAGAATGTAAAAAAATGAGCTGTACAGATTGTGGCGTAAATATATATTAAAAGTTTAACTGCAATGCATTTATTGTAGCAGAAGGTAAATATAATTGATGTTATAATAGCAAATTTCACATTCTTCTCAGAATTTCATAAGAGCGAAATCATAAAATGATTGAAAATGGAGACTGATGCCAACTCTCAAGAAAAACATTTTAAAAATTTGTATTTCATAGTTTATATGATTAACTTAGTAAGCTGAATACTTCATCACTGACCTGTGAATCATTTCTTGTTTATTACACACAGATAATACTATTCTCAGCAGTTGTGGGCTAGCTTTTGGATGCAAGACTGTTTATGCTCAGTGTACTATATATTTTTCCCTTGCCGAAAGCCACGAGGCTTCCTGGTGAGGTAAGAGGTTTTTTTTCTGCCTTTTAACAACGAGGTCTTCAGAACTGATAAGGGTGAAGAGAGGTGAAGGGACAACACAACGTCTATGCCTGAGCTGGGATTTGAACCCAGGACCTATTGTACCTTTAGAACGGTGCCTAACCAGTTACGCTATGGAGGCCGGCTACAAGACTTTGAGAAAACAAACAATTACATGGGGAATAGAGCACAAGACTCATGTGCCTATGAGCTTGTCATTGAATGATATTTATAATTATTACTATGAAGGGAGGGACATGGAATAAATTACTTTATCATGAGAATTATGTAAGTTGTATGAGTACTTTAAAGTGTGTATAACATTAGATCAATGTACTACTTCTAATAGTAATAATTAAAATACATTCAGTGCCGTAAGTAGTAATTGATTTCAGATAGGCTTATATGCTTTAAATTTTTGTCTCTCTTTCAAATTATTTCCCACATTAACACTGGTGAAGGGAATTAAACTATAATGTAAAGTAGTAAAGTTTGTGCTGTAGAAGGATAAATATTTTATCACTGCTGTATTTAGAGAAGTAGCAAGTGGAAACGTGTTGGTGACTAATGTGTACCGCATACAGTAATAAGTTAAATTAAGTAATAAGTTGTAATAAGTTAATAAGTTATGTAATAAGTAGTAAGTTGCCAGAGTAAATTAGTATAGTAAAACAACATCACTGCTATCATTGGAGTCGATGCCTTACGTGCACATCGTAAAAACTGTCCTTCTTGGTTATTGGCAACGTATCTTTTATCAGACGTGTGTCTCATTTGGCTGCACCAATCGGAGTAAGGTTATTGTGACACCACATGTCTGCTGTGATCTGCCACTAGAATCCCAAGACAAATGAGAGTTAAAACATGTAATCATTGACCAGGAAGCAGAGCTGCAGATGTGCACATTAGTCATTGAAACCAATTGTTCCAAAAATCTTTTCACCATACAATCATGGCCGTAGCCATCAGTTTGTGCAACGATGACGTCGTTCTATGGGACAGACATCCATTCTACTATGCTGCTCATGTTTAACTAACTTAGGAAAAGTATCGTAGCGGATCTGCCAGTTAGAATGTACATACTACTTGCTAGGTTAGCTTTCCACGTGTGCTAAAAAACTGCAACAAAATAAGTGCCAAGATAACAACAGTTACATAGCTATTTTAACTGCACATTACACTAATTTGACTGAAAAAGAATTATATTTCTTTATTTGCACAGATTTTTGGCAGGCCTAATAGGAAACATACTAATCCCCTTACAAAAAAATAAACATTAGCTTACATGTTGTCGCTGAACTCGTGTTGGTTTAGTAAGTTGGAAAGTTTTTGCACTAGAATATTAACCTACTCTTGAGCTGCAGAGCATATATCTTTAGCTATTGAGAGGGAACCCTTCATCAGGGGCCGCACTATATTCTACCTCTCCTCTGGCCCAGCATTATGCTTCTTTCCTCTCCCCATGCTCATTGAACTGTTGTTGATGTAGACTAGCCACGTGGAACACAATTGGTTGGTGTTATGCATGAGTATACTAAGTGACAATTGTTAGTTTGGTATAACATTTTTTTGCTTCGAAACTGTCTTATAAAAATATTTACTCCTATATCCTGTGGTTAGGAATATTGTACGTATTTATATGTCAAATAGGGTTGTGTGAAGGTTTGTTAAAATGAAACAAAAGTGAGTAATCTGACTTTTGGTTTCAATAAGAAAATTTTTCGCTGAAAGTTTAATGAAACAAAAATTCTCGACTTTGATAAGACTTCAAATATTTATGAAAGTCAGCTTGCGCGCCTCTACTGTAAACTTATTTTTCCATGTCTGCTTAGCAGGAATATTTCAAAACTGCTGTTACACTGTATGATCACTAATGGTACAACACAGTGTAGCTGATAATGTGTCTCTCTGAGTTCAATAATTACACAATGCAACCATTGTAAACATTATAAAATTCTAGTTTAGCTTTCAATCTTTCATAAACTTAGTTTTAATTTTGGTTTAGATTTAATGAAATTGAGTGATATATTTTTCATTTTCGTTTCATTAAACTTAAATCCACATTTGCCTAACTGTAAGGACTAATATACTTTTTACAAGACTGTTTCAAATCCGAAAAAACTTACAGCATATTTTACTGATAACAAAATTGGTTCATAGTCTAGTGATGCATAACACTGTCCAATTAGGGCTCTGAGTTAATAAGAGTAAGGTGGTCAATGACATAGTTGAGTAATGAGTAAACTGTTTAAAACTCAAATAATTGAGAAAAATTACTGTACGATTCCCAAATAAACATTTACACAAATAAAAGAAAAATGAGAATAATGCCATGAGGAAAGTATCAAATCACAGAAATGAATGAAAAAAAATAAAAGTGTAAGCTAAAAAAAGTAACAAACAAAAAAATAATATACTTTTTTTCTCTTTGTTGTTTTTTTAATGAATTTTTTATTTAAAATTATGTAATTTGATATAGTTCCTAATGGAATTGTTCTCATTTTTCCTTTAGTTATACACAGTACAGTGGGTTCTCTATCCAGCGTTTCTCATGGGACTGACAAAAAATTTCAATGAATGTGGTCTTAAAATGCTGTAAAATAAATTAATCGACCCCAGAATGTGTTCCATGGAAGCAGGTATTTCAATCCATCAGGTTTCAATTCATAATGAATCCTTTGTATATTGAATCCAGCCAAACTCTGTTCACTTATTTTATTATTTTTTCTTGTCTCGTTCATGGTTTACTTGGACGACATAATGCAGCAATGACGTATGTCCAAAACAGTTTGTTCTACCAAACGATATTAGGGTCCTAGCTATCTCCATATTACATTATAGTATGTATGTTGCATCTCTTATGTTTCAGCTGTTTTGTAATTTATTATGTTCCTCAAAAATATTAAATAATTTTTTTATCTCTGCAGTTGTTGGAGACCTATACTTCTGTCCAAAAATTTTATGTCCGTGATTTTTATGGAAAAGGATATCCCATGGTTGGAATCTGGACGAAATCATCAGAAACTCCTCACATAGTTACAAATTTTGCAGACAAATGTGAAGTGCCAGAACAACAGACGACAAATGCTTTTTCAGGCTTTCTAATTGACAAGTTACAGGTAAAGTATTTCATGTCTTAGTAATTAATATTTCTCAGTAACAAGAAATGGAAGAAAGTGTTGTCCAAATTTTTACAAAAGTGTGTTACCTTCAAACAGGTATTGTTTTAAGATCATACTGTACAAATGAACCAAGTAATGTTCATAATGTTTTTATAACATTGTTTAATGTAGTTATTTAAGAGAATCCTTTACCAGGTGCAGGCTTTGATCAGGTCTTTCTATCAAAGTTTCTATCATCTGTTGATTTATTTGGAATGCACATGCAGTTATGTAGTACTGTGCCTTTTGATTTCTTCCATTAAATTTTAAGTTATTAATTTCACTATTTTAATTAAACTCTATAGCAGTCCCCATACACATTTCACTGTAGAAAACATATAGCAATGTATTCCGTCGTTAACATTGTCACCTCAAGTTTGATAGGTTTTTTCCCCTTACCAAGCATAGAAAATTTAGGCAATTTTGATTTTTCCTTATATATTTATTTAGGTTCATACTATCTGCTTAAAAAAATTAATAGTATCACAGTTTTAAGATGACATTTTGTAAAATATTAACAGGCTAACTAATAACATTTGTGCTACGAAAAACTGTATGTTTAGCCATCACAAAATGTAATGCAACACTAGTTTCTTGTTTGAATGCATTAAATTAAACAAGAACATGTTTTAAATATTTTGGATTGTTCTTTTTCCCAACACTATATTTTTATATTGAATCTGCATCTGCTGCATGGCTGTATTGTATTAATATGTTTACTATTTACGTATTTTAAAAGATTAATTTATTACGAATATACAATATGATGTAAGGTAAATGTTTGTAATTGATGTGCCGTATGCCAGGTTAAATAGTTTAAAAAATTTATATTTACTAGCTGGCCCTTTGCGGCTTCATCCGTGTGTACTATAGAAAAGAGTAACTAACTTTTAGTTACGTATTAATTGATGGTGTTACTACATTCTCTGTGCATCTTTAAAACAACAAATACAAACAGCTCTATCCAGTCCACTTTGCTGAGCAAACTTTAATTGCAGAACATCTTTGTTTTTAATTCATCTTTGTTTCTCTATAAAATAGCTGCCCGGCTGTGGGTTTGCCCAAGGTTTTATTTATAAGTAGGTTTGCAAAAAGAACCAACTGTTGAATTATTTCTCCATGATCATTCTCTTTTCTCGGGAGACTGTAATATTTTACTGCTTTTCACATTCTTAATTTTTGAATTTCGTAAAATCCTGAATTAGATTTGTAGATATTTACATAGCTTCATTCTGATCAAAAAATCATAGTGATATTTCAACAGGTATAAGCGGTACAGATGATTATTTGAAAAAAAATTTAGTTTTTACCAGCTTTCAAGGACAAATTTCGAAAATCCTGAAATTACAATTTTGATATTTATGTAAGATTTATTTTAAAGCAAAAACATTTCAATATTTCCATTGGTTTAGGAGATGAGTGGAATTAATTTTAAAAAAAATTGTATTTTTTAAAAGCTTTCAAGGATGATTTTCGATATATTCTAAAAATACTTTTTAGATATTTACTTAATTATCATTTTAAAGAAATAATCACCTCACTCTCTGAAATGGTTTAGGAGGAATCACAGATTAATGAAAAACACATTTTACGGCTTTTCACCCCCTTAATTTTCGAATTTCACAAAAACGAAAATTTTGCAAGTATGCATTTGTTTGGGATATATTTTGAATTTTAAAAAATTATGATAGCTTTCCCGGTTAATAAGATATCAGTAGACACATGCAAAATTCACGTTATTATTTGGTAGCAGACTAAACTTCACTTTCCTATACATAACAGAGCTATTCAATTGGTCACAAACTTTTATGTATTGTCATTTACGTGTGTTACGTCTCTACCGTGTAAGCATTCTCCGCGGCAAGTCACGACAATATCGGCCAGCGGGAGACGTCGAACCAGCCTATAGTCACTTGGAGTCTAGTCAGTTGTCAGAAAATAACGCGAATTTTACATGTCTCTAGATATCAGGGATTCTTTGAAAACACATTTCACCCCTTTTCACCCCCTTAATTTTCGAATTCCGAAAAATCCATTCTTAGTGGGTGCGTATGGGCCAAGAGGAAGCTTCCCTCAAAGTTTCATGGTTCTAGGTCCAGCAGTTTAGGCTGTGCGGTGATGAATGAGTGAGTGAGTGTGTCATTCGGGACACTTCATTTTATATATTAAGATTACTCAGTAGTGTCCATAAAATTATTAAATAAACTGAGTTATGACACATAATTGTTGCCATGTAATGTTTTAAAAAAGAAAATTAAGGCTGGCTATTTGTAAGTCCTTTTTATAAATTTACTCAATTATGTAGGGCGTATTTATTGTGTTCATACTTTTGTTACTACTTTTGTTTGTTGACAATGTCTGTTACATTTTGTTAAAAATAAAACTTTAAATGACAATAAATAATGTTATAACATCATATTCTAGTACATCTCTTCTATTGTCTTGGGTGGTATCTAGCAGGTTGTGGATAAAGTAATCACTCAAGAAAGACCTTCTCAAGTTCTGTTTTCAGACGATTTATATCCTTCCGCGCATGACGGCTAACGGCGGGAAATGTCTAACCTCTTTAGACATTTCATGTCATATTTGTTGGGTGTAAGATAAATTGTGCAGTCGGTAGGAACCCAGATAGTTAAAAAAAAAGAGTTTATTAATTATGTAAAATACATTTATGTCAGTTTCAGATTATTGTATTTTGTTATTGTTGTATTTAAATAAGAAAACATGTGGAACTACATTCAGTTATTCGCTGCCAACTGCACAAGAAGCTAGGTAACTATTGTTAATGTTAAATGATGTGCAGTAACGGTTAGTAATTTTTTCGAAGGTAAAATTTTTAGTGTAATTTTATCCCGAATGACTTATACTTACTTTATTAATTTAGCAGTTACATTTCTAGCATCTATTGTACTTTAAGTCATTGTTTGTTTGATTTTACAACTGCGTATATCAATATCCATTAAAGCTCGTATGAATGAAATATATAAATATGTAAGTTAAATAAAATTAAATATCAGAATTATTTTAAACTAAATTCCTTATAAATTTTTACATTGTACTGTAACTGTTGTGATGAAGTAGCTTGAATGAAGATATATTTGCGAAATGTCATTTCTAAGCCATCTGTAATGAAAATATGCCATTTGTTTATGGACATTAGGCAGGATGCCATAATTCCAGTACTTAAGAATTTCTAGAAACAAAAATAAGTGAATGTCAGTGTGTTAAAAAAACTACTACAGGAAGCCAAAAATATGGGCAAATTATGCCTTTCTACATACAGTTCATGCAGTTAATATTTTGCTGTCGTAACTGTATATTCAGAAATGATGTGAATTATTTGTGGTACTGAATTTTTTTACTTTTCAGGTGGTATTAAAATGGATTTCTGTGAATAATAATTTTCATTTCACTAGGGGTCAGAAGTTGTCAATAAATTTACCGGAAATGTTCCGTATGATAAATCTAATGCACCAATATTTGTTCTCAGTAGAAAATACTTAAAGTTTGTTTTCTCAGATTAGAAATAGTTTTACAAAAATATTTCAGTCGTATAAAATCAGTGTTTATAACAACAGGATATAGGACTGAAATTTGTATGTAAGACCGTTTCAAAGCCGGAAGGCAGTGTTTAATGTATATCATACAGTTATGTGCAGTGCTTCATAGGAGAATAAATTAATTGTGTGTAATATATTTACAGGAAATACGTAAAGTAACTAGAGAGTCAGAACTAAAACTTGCGGAGAAACAAGAACTGAGACTGAAATCCACTCGTAATTTGGAAGAAACTCTAGCAAGAAAATTCCAGCCTGAAATCCAGGTAGAGTAATTATTAATATAATAAGTAACAGTTGTTATTGATGTAATAAAATAAAATAACCAATGTACATAATTAATACTATTCAGCATATATATATATATATATATATATGAGTTACGTGTTGAACGTGCAGAAAATTGACTGGTATGTAGAGAACAAAATTTGAAACCTCTAGTAACGTTTTGACCTCTGAAATGTTGATACATTGTGTCATCCTTATAGTGAAATAAATTAAATTTGTGGGTTTTATTGTAGTTTTTCTAGAAATTAGGAATCTAAACATTTTCATTAGATATCTTTTGTTACTTTTGACTACTGAATAATGTTTTAGACTGTAGTTGTATATTTCTTGACATACTGTGTAATGGCGACTCTGCTGTTTGTCTTGTACAAGATTTCATCTCCATCTTATTAGGCAGTTCAACATTTGTTCTAGTAAATGGAGAACTTTGACTCAGATGTAAAGTGGCTGGAGTAGCATCATATTGTTTTTTTGTTCAGATGGGGTAGGCAGACATGCTTGATCAGAGAAGGCCAGTTAGCCTCAAGTTTTGTTGAGAGTTTTTGGTTGATTGGTTTCTTGCAACACTTTTTGAACACTGCAGTATAATTGTATTACAGTAGAATCCTGTTATAATGTTTCTGAAAGGACCCAAAAAAATGTCTACTTTGTGAATGAAAAAAATGTTATATGAAAATAATTTCTTATTGTTAAACAATTTTAGGGACCAAGAAAACATAACATTATAACCAGAAAAATTTTATAAGTAGGAATAGTATAACATGGTTCTACTTTATAATGTTTCGGGAGGGACCCAAAAAATGTCTACTTTATAAATGGGAAAACACTTTAACAGCGTAATTTCCTATTTTAAAAAATTCTAAGAGATCAAATGAAAGTATCATTACAACCAAGAAAACTTTATAACAGAGTTTTATTGTGTTGATTTATATGGTAGGAAAATAAATTATTTTCAGTTGCCAATAATCTTAAAGCAAAACAACAGTCCCTGGCAAATAAACTTCACAAAATGTCCACCAATTAAAACATCTAAAGCCGGAGTTACAATTATCCGTTTCGCCTGTCAGCCGTCCGTCTGTCAGTCACGTGACCTTCAGCCAACCAGAAGCTTTCGATATTTCCATCCGTTTGTCCATCAAAAGCTTGACAAGCTTTAACTTTTGATGGCTGACGGATGAAAACACAGCCTTCTAAAGATGGCGGCGATCGTTTCAACGGTTTCATTTTAATAAGAAGGCTGTGCTGTTTGTTTTATTTTATATTTTTCTTGCTTAGTACTGCAAATTCTTGACTTTAAAATACAATTGAGATAATTTTGGCTTTCGGAAAACATTAAAATACATAATAAGATAAATTATTTTGTTTACATAGTGATTACTCAATTTAAATCAAAAATAATTTTACTAGTAAATATTATGCTCGCAAATGTTTCATGAAAAACAGTGGTTGCCCTTATTAGCAGCCGTAGACTAATAAATAAATCCTTAAAAATAAGTAAACTGTTTAATGGAATTTTTTATGTCCCACAGAAGTTTTCTGTTTTTACATTGGTAGCATTGTATACGGAAGGAATGACGACGGATGGATGATGGATTGTTGTAAATCGCTAGCTTTGTAGATGGACTGTCGACGTGCGGACGGGCGGACGACTGACGGAAGCGACGGATTATTGTAACTCCACCTTAAGAGAACAGGAGGTGGCACATAAACACACAAGCTGTTGTGAACAAACAATAGCAAAGTGGAAGCAATGCACGACTAAATCAAGACACATGGACAAAGAAAAATTATTATTTAGACAAAATAAATATAATCACTCTCCATAGTAAACATTTAATACAATAAGAAATATTAATTTAGTTTTGAACTTTGAAACATGTGGTTGCTCAAAATAATTATTTAATTTTCATTACATAACTAAATATTATTTTCTTTTGTTTGTTTTCTTTTCAAATACAATTCTCAAAAATATGGTTGACATCGATGAATAGTTCATTAGTACTGAAATTGTACTGAAATTATTAAAGCCCAAACCTTTCAGGCAAAGTTAATTGACGGTCTAAAGATATTTACATAATTTATTTATGTATATTTTACTATAGCTGGAATGGTAGGGCCATGGGGCCCCCTCTTACTTCTGACCAAAGTAAAGAAATGAAAGGAAAAACATGATGCCATGGTTTGGGTGTGTACTAACAAAAATGGTTGGGAATACAGTGGATTCTGTATGTATTGAAACCTAATGGATTGAAATATCTGCATCCATGGAACACGTTTTAGGGTCTATGTCTTTATTTTACAGCATTTTAAGACCACATCTATTGAAATCCCTAATTTATTATCATCTTTTGTCAGTCTCATGTGAATCTATGGATAGAGAATATGCATTTCAATACATATATGCCAGTTATTATGAATTAAAAAATGTGTGACCAAAACAGTTGGACTTCATGATTTAATTGATATTTTTGTGTCATTGTGAAGATCACATATCAAACTTCTTTATTCGGAAATCGTCGCCTTCAATCAATAATTTACGTAGTTATTTTTTTATTGTGTTGCATTGTGTTTGTGTACAGTAGGTATTGTACTTATGTTTTATTTTTTCCTTGTAGGAGGGCGTGACTTCTGATGAGAGATTCTCTCAAGTTTATCTTGAGAGTCACTGGCACCGGATACATAATGAAAAATGGGTTCTTGGGGCAACTATTACAAACAGAAGTAAGAGGTATGGCTGCAACATTATTTTGTCTTGTGTATATAGTTTGATGTAAGCCCTAAAACCTCAGGTGTTGGTGTCGGGACGTGGGGTGTTGGAATAGTAGGTATTTGAATTTCCTTTGGGAGTGTGTTTTGTGTAAAGGCACTCATTCTTCTAATTTTGCTTTGAAACAAATTAAGCGTCATGGTACTAAAACGATTTTCAACAATTCTATGCAGCAGTTTTACGATCTTCTCCCTTTCAGTATTTAAAAAAATAATATATGCAAAAACAGCATAAATAGAAACCCATGGCTTTAAGTTGGAATCCGACCCCGCTTGTTGAATCATTTTATTTTTCGCTTTTTTTTTAATTCTGAGAAGAAAAGTGTGAAATTTTTGATTGTAGGGTGAATTATATTTACCTTGTGCTACAGTACAAGCGTCAGAGTTGATCGTTTAACATATACACACACACACCCCGCCGTAATCAGTCAAGAAAATTAAGAATATAAAAAAGTTGTTTGACTGAATACGGCTGAATATACGTTAAAACGTTCAAATCCTATGCTTATACTGTAGCACAAGATAAATGATAGTCACAATATAATTCGCAAATCACAATTTTCGTTCAGAATTAAAAATAAAGGGAAAATAAAAAAAATTATTGAACACTTGGAATGAGACCCTACTTTAAGAGCATTGTCTATCTTGGAGCCCTGGCATGAGTAATGATAGGTGAGTGAGTGAGAGATTTTGTTCAGCGCTTAACATTGCGTTCTTCAGCGCTGGTAACCAGTGACATAAGGTGAGTATGGAACGGCGCCAGATTGAAAGGGAGGGGGAATGGAAGATTCCCGATAAACGCGTCGACCAACGACATTGTCTGGTACAATTCCAAGTTGCGAAAATCCAAGGACCGACCCTGCCGGGAATTGAACCCTAATTCCCTTGGTGGAAGGCAAATGGTCTGACCATTCAGCAACTGCAGCCCAGCAATGATAGGAATTTGCATGTTACATTAGATTCAATGTGGCTTAGTACCTGTTGAACATACGTATAGGTCACCACTGACCTTTTTGTTTATCGTGGTTAGGACCACATTACTATAAGATCTTTTAAAAGATTGTTTAAGAAACTTGAAAACTATGGACAATTAAGTATTTTTATCATGAAAAACACTTCAAAACATAATATCAAAAGTCTTGTTCTATATTTTTATTACTAAAGCAATGATCTCCTCTTCTCAGAAAGTAGTTTATGTCCAAAAGCTAATAAAATTTAACATGTAAAACCTTATCCTTATAGGTACACAGTATCCTTAAGTTCACATAAAGAAAATTATAATATAATGATGCAGTAGGTACTCAAGTGCTCCCGATATGTTGTGTTTTTTAAGTATACCGTATTTAGTGGAATACAACCCCTTTGAAAGCCAAGATTTACAAAGGAAAGAAATTAAAAATTTGAGGTGAGACCAGAGGATACTGATGGCCAATTAAATAACATCAGTATTCTTGTATCTTATGCCGCTGCAGCACAATGCAGGAATAATTTGCATTGTGTAAGTATTTCAAAATTAAATACACTCCACGACACAAGATGCAAGGGGCAGGGCCTATTTCGGCTCGATGCTTCCTTCTCCATTCTCCAACTCATGGAAACCAATCACATGATTTGTAACATCATAATTTAATTTTCGCAGTCTGGTAACCAGTGATTGTACATGGGCAGATGTTGCTTCGACATGGCAGTGAATAATTTTTCACTTTTAAAGTAATGTTTTCGTAGTTTTTCTTCCGTAACCTAAAATTGTGTAGCCTTCTTAAGTATGAACAAATTTATTGGAAGTGTAGGTCCGTATTCATAGGCTACAAAAGAAAAGTTACACAAAAATTATTAAATAAATTGCAAGCATGTATGCCACAGATGTTTTCTGAAGTATCGCGAAAACAACTATTCATAACGCCATGGTTTTATCGTGCAGTGTGGTGGATACATGTGATCATTTTTGTTGAGTGACAATGTTCATGATTAATATTTAGTGCTTTGTTTATAGAAAACAGCAATTTTGTAATGATAATGAAATATATCAGCATAGTGTTTGCCAAAATATTGTCTGTCTAGCCATCTTGTACAGATGTTGCAAACAGAAACACAAAATCTAAAGTGATTGACTTGTGACACGATGAGAGCAAATATTATGTTTATAATTTATATTTGTGCTGGTGTTAATTTAAGTGATACATTTTTTAATTCCACTTAAGTTTCGTAACTCATGTGACATGGTATTTATGAGTGCATTGTCTAATATATGTGACTTTCGTCGTTCAGTGAGCTGTAATTAAAATTGTGATATGTCTATTATTTATAAGTAATTAAGTGCTAATGTGTTGCAATTCAGTGGAACCCCTTTTTTTTTACACTTCTCAAGGGACCAGTAAAAATTTTTCTAAAATATAAGAAAGAGTAAAAAGAGGGAAATTTCTCATGTAATGGCAGCAAATGGGACCATGCAATGTAAGTGCAAAATGTGGGAGAGTGTAAAAATGTAAGTTGTTAAAAAAGGGTTCAGACAAAAACTCTACAGTAAATTTAACTAAATTATTCACTGACATTGATTTTATTTGTTAGGCCTAAGCAGCAAATGTATGTCAGTAGATATAGTGAATCAACTATCTCATGATAGATTATAAATTGAAAGTTTATTCTCCCTATCTTATTAAATAAAGAGAATTTCACATGATAATTTTTAAATAGGTAAGCATGTGGAGACTAATGTGTAAACAAAACAAGTCAGTAAGAAATATGTGATATGTATTAAGAAATATCCCATATTAGGAAGGAAACTATGAAGGTTATTCATTTCACAATGTTCTCAGCATTTACTGTAACAGGTAGAATACTTGCGAAACATTTTTGCTATTTTTTTTATACAAATAACTTTGTTAAAGTTGCACAAATCTATTTTTCTCCTAGTGAGCCACAAAAAAATTTTCTTTTAAGACATATTCCGTACAAATATAAATTAAGTGTTATCAGTTTTTAATTGCAACACTAGTGAAAGTTGTTTCAATTTCGTAATTTTCTAAAGCTGAAAAGCATTGTACTTGTGAATGTAATTATTCCAAGTACATAGTTTTCTTGGGTACTGTGCTTCTCCACACCCTTCCTTCCCCTCTTGCCCTTGCTCCCCCTTCCCAAAGTTTTGAGTCACACTACGCATATAATGTGGTTTAGTGTTACGCGTTTGTAGTTCAAGAAAATATACAGTGTATAGTAAAAATTAAATGTCTACTGTACTTTCAATAAAAATCCCAGGAAAGTAACTGTGTTCTACTTTGTGTCAACTTGTTTCACAGTTATGTTTCTATAAACCAATGGTGACAGAGAAAGGTGGAAAAGATGGACACTACCGCCCCTATAACAGAGATGGTGAGGACTGTACAAGCATTCATTACCACCTAAGTTTAACATCTACATTCAACGATAGAGTTGTTAAATTTTTATCAGATCAAGGCAAACCTTAGGAAACTCCTTTTAAAATGGAGCTTAACTCAAGTTCCTTTAAAATAAAATGAGCTAACTCCAGTAAAAGTTCACTTAGGAGAAAGGAGCTAGCTCACGCTCAAAACTCATTTTTCGCGGAGCTCAGCTCATTTCAAGTTCCTTTCAAAGATTCTGTTACCGTTATATATATATATATATATATATATATATATATATATATATATATATATATATATATATATATAAAAAAAAATTAATAAAATCGCATGGGTAATCATGTTATATATTTTCGGTGTATTTACAATGCTTTAAATGAGGGTATATAATAATATGGATAAGGCTAAATAAATTTACATTTTGTACAAGTTTTTAAGCTTTCAAATTAGCTTTGAGCAAAAGCTGTATTTCAAAGTTGGCATTCGCCAGGCTGGTTCTCTTATAAGAAAACACATCTCTTGCAATACTGAACAATCGTTCCGCAGCTGCACTTGAGGTTAGGGCTGTATTATATTTTATGAACATTTTTTTCACAAGTGGTGGTGCAAACTTTAGGCTTTCTTGCACCTGAGGTGTAGTGGGTTCGTGAAGCCATTGTTTAATTTGGTTGCATTCGTCCGGTTCACTTTCCTCACTTTCAAACTGGAAAAATCCACTGAACTCATCATGACAAACAGCAGAAGTAGATGCGATTCCAGACTGAGCGCCCTCAGTATCACGCACAACTTTTGCTGCTTTGACTACCCAGTCTTGGGCTTTAACTTGCTTGTTGGCATCTCGGATCCATTTCAGTTTGAATCTTGGGTGCAGACATGATGAAATGACATGACTCTTCTCCCAAAGAGTATTTTGGAATCTGTAACACGCAATTACTAGCTTGTGATTAGCAAACATTACATAAAATGTCAATTATAACAACATTGTTAAGTGTTTCCTTTAAAATTGTATATTAAATACATGTATCTAGCACACAATTCTCAACTAATATCGTATTCTTCAAAAACGTTTGTGTTCAATTGTAAACTCTCTTCCTCATTTCTCCTAGAAAAAAAACAATGCTTATCAATTATCACACATACCTTTTTTGCACAAATATTTTAATGAATGTAATGCAAGAGTGAAGATATATGGACCGCTCTTAATTAACTGCTAAGATCTTATGAGTCTGTAAGAAGTGTGTGTGGGTATGTCGCGTGCAAGTGTTTTTCTAATGTGCAATTCAATTCATGTGCAACACGTGTTATTGTAGCTGTTTTGCCAATTCAATAATATTGTGTGTGGGCGTGAAATGTCTCGGAAACGCTTTAAATGTGAAAGTAGCCAGCAAAACGTACAAGATGCATGCATTTAGTTATCCCAAGAAAAATGGTGCATGGAACATCGTTACTAGAGCTAGAGATACGTAACTTTTGCGGATTCATCTGAGGACAAGCTGCAATTCAAACGTCTATGAGATGTCACTTTCACAATTGGCTCATACCAGCTATTAATATCTTACCGCCTCAGAAAACGGAAACATCGAAAGACGGCGCGCGGCAAGCGTCTTAACATCACTGATAATTTTTTTTTCCCAAAATCATTAAGTTTATTAAAAAATGTAAATATTAAGTAACAAATTGAAGTCTTAAGAATTGAAATATATATGCCACGAGGCCTATTAATATCTCTTACCGCCTCAGAAAACGTAAACACAGTGAGGTCGTAATTTCGCCTGGCTAAGTGGCTTACCCAAAAATAAACGGCAGACACTTAATTGTTATATCACTGGGCATATTTAGTCAACTGTACATTCATTTTACGTCTCGTAAAATTAAACTTGCCGAAATGAACATAATTTAGGGTCTTAAAAATAAACGAAGTCAAGTTTTACCCAATCTTCAACAATGAATCTACAATATATTGCACAATCCTGGTATACCCGACCTACACAATAGTGTACAATTTCAATAAGCACTGTACTATAACTAATTGAATAAAAACGACAAATCAAATAAGAATGTCCATTCTTTAAACACTTACCTCAATGTGTCTCAGCATATTCGTTGGGCTGCTCTTAGACACTGATAAAGTCTTTCCGATGCACAAATTACAAGCTA